>CM035192.1:3868075-3876711 GCA_020233015.1 Callinectes sapidus
ATTCTGCAGTTGGATATAATCTATTGGAATTCATACCAATAATAGCTTGAGTCCTACGTAAATTATACTAAACACATACATGTATCTACTTAATGTACACACACACACACACACACACACACACACACACACACACACACACACTCTCTCTCTCTCTCTCTCTCTCTCTCTCTCTCTCTCTCTCTCTCTCTCTCTCTCTCTCTCTCTCTCTCTCCAATAACTGTCTCCGGAGCCCTCCACGGCCGTCCTACTGAATCGTAAAGGAGAGCCTTAACATTCTCGGCACCACAACTATTTACTCAGACTCACAAATATCGGGTAGTGGCGGAATGCGGTGGGATCAGCTGCCTGCCTGACATTTCAAGGCATTTCAGCTTCATCACACAATTAGCGACTGGCGAGGAGAACAATTCGGGTTACGTACTTATTATCCATGAAAGTCTCCTCTCGCTCTCCTGTCGACGCTCTCCCGTCCACCCAATTATTTTATGAGCACGTAACGTCTCACAATGGGTTCAATTTCGATGATGGTTTGTGTATTTTTTTTGTATAAGTCTTTGGCGCAGTTAAAATGAAAAAAAAAAAAAAAAAGTGTCAGAATATGTTTAAACCTGTTGTTCAAATAATGAATAAGTTACAATGCCATTTTCCCTTGATAGTTTTGCCTGTTTTTGTTTTGCAACTTTGTGGTGCAATACAAATTGAAATTAACTCAGAACATGTCTAACTTATTTGAGAGAAAAGGTGTTGATTTAATACAAATATTTAAACTGGTATAAACTTGAATCTTTAACATATTTGGTGTGCATTCATAATGAAAGAAAGTTAGGAAAATGTATAATGCAATAGAGGGAAACATCTGCACATTAAACAATTGATTTTACAGTTGGTTTATATTAGTTGTTTTCTTTTCAGTCTGTGACGTAATCAAAATGAAAAAAAAAAAGAGATGTCATATCTAACATACGACACAATCTATTTATTAAATATTAGATAGATTTAACGACTGGATTATGCTTGATATATATATTTATTCTTTGGCTTGATTTTTTTTAGTCTGTGGTCTAATTAAAGAGATAAAATGTTTATTTTGATATACAGCAAAAGCTGTTGATCATATAATTAATACATTTTGTGGGTGGATTACACTTGATGATTTTATTTATCTTAGCCTTTTGTGGAAAAGAAAATGAAGGAGGTAAATAAAATAAGTTTCATTTAAAGCGGGTCAGCACTTCATTTAATTAGATAATGTGTTGCATGAAAATATAAACCAATTTCAGATGTGTTGAATTTCTTTTACTTTTAGATTATGGTGTAATAACATTAAGACAGAATAAAAATCGAGAAGTCGAACAAAGAATAGAACAACACTAAATTAGATTAACAATCTAACAAAACACATAACCGTCAAAGTAATGTGAAAACTTCATTTCGCTTTTAGCTAGTTGGCTGACGAAAATCAAAAGGTACAGGAAAATGCCCTCGTGTACTTATAAATATAAACAACACAGCTTAATCAACTAGTATATTGCAAATCATGTACGCACCATAATAACAATGAGCTTCCTTGTTTAGTATTTAGTTTACAACTATTTTTTGGGGGGAAATTGACATCTATGTGGGCAATTTATTCAGTTTTTTTCTGATGCCCTCGGTCAGTGACCTTTTTTACATAATAAAGAAATAAATGTATACCTAAATTTTTACCACTCTTCAATGAAAAAAAGAAAAAAACACGTAACTGTTGATATCCCGCTAACTTAAGGCGTGTCTGCTGAACTCGGCGTATTAAGACGTCATGTAGCTGATCGCTTAAGTCAGTAGAGATTTTTTGTTCACAGCTGAGTAAAGACGCGTCAATAGTTGATGATAATAATAGTAATCTCGTCGACAAGCAACATCCAAACACAAGCAAATCTTTCGAATTTTTTTCAAGTACTTAAAGTCAGAAAACGTATGATTTCATCGGACAGTGTAATCATCACGCCAGCCTGGGAGTTCCTCGGATCCTTACACTCCCTGCAGGCGAAGTCGATTGTACGCTTAGTGGAGAACAAGGTTTCCTGATGATCCGAGGAGAAAGGAATAGCTTCGCCTCTCGTGTACAGAGCACAAAACACGTTACGCTGCCTGGGTGACGCTAAGAGACCAGTCCGCAGCATGTAACTGGTTCAGAGGACACAAGCAAGACATACTTCATGCAGCTAGTCCTGAATTCTATTGTTCGTATAATAACCGACGTATTTTTTTCTTTCAACAGGATACAAGTGACCTCTTAAGAAAAGAAGAGCAGGAGTTTGAGATAGATGACGGGCTGCAAAGAAAAGCACAGCAGTAATTTGTGAAGGAAACATGTGTTTCATCATTGGAAAGGAATTTTATTCTTCCATTAGATGAAAATATGGGAATTCCAAATGAGTGAACTGCTAATAAAATGGAAAAAATGAAATATTACAAAAGGCAAGGTAAAACAACAAACAATAGCCGAATGAATTTAACAAAGAAATATTAGAGAAAATGCGCCTTTTCGTAAATCCAGGCGGATTGAAAACAGGTTACTGATTGCAAGCCCGCGCGCACGTACGCATGCACGCACACACACACACACACTCACACACACACACACACAAGAAGTATCACTTGAAAATTAAACAAGATTAGTCATTAAAAGAATTAATGTCATCCTACCAAAAATAAATAAAAAGAATAAATAGAAAGCATTAGGAAACAATTAACAAATCACAAGGCGCCGACACATAATCTGGAGTAAATTAGATGAACTAAGAACAGGTTTCCATTCCACTGCAAAACTTGAATGAAAAAAAAAAGAAGAAGAAAGAATCTAGTTGAAGAAACACCACAGAGAGGAAATGGAATGTAGAGTAATGAGTGAGTTTCAAGTTTTTTTCTTTTTCCTCTTTTTCTGATGGAGTCGAGTTGAAGGAATGAAGGGAGGGAGGGAGAGAGGGAGAGAGGAAGAGATGGAGGGACGGCAAAGGGGCAGGACGGCGCAGGTGGAATGCTCAGGTAGGGTACGAACATGCTTACTGGAGCTGCCGCACCTGTACCGGCCGAGAGATGCGCGGTAATGATGGAAGAGAGGTAAAGGTTAGACACTAGTATTTGTCTGCACTCACCAGTTAGTTACGAGGGTGTGAATCTCTCTCTCTCTCTCTCTCTCTCTCTCTCTCTCTCTCTCTCTCTCTCTCTCTCTCTCTCTCTCTCTCTCTCTCTCTCTCACTTTACTTCACACGTATAATTTGCCTAAACGTAACGCAACCAGCCAGTTCTCCTACCCTGAAAAAATGCAGCAAAAAGGGAGAGATAACCAGAACCGTCGAAGAATAACACTTACGTCGCGCCTCAGTGCTCGCGAGAACCTACACTGCACTAGGGAACTGTGAGTGCATGGAGGAGGAGGAGGAGGAGGAAGAGGAGGAGGAAGAGGAGGAGGAGGAGGAGGAGGAGGAGGAGGAGGAGGAGGATATGGTAACGAAGCATAAGAAGAAAAACAAGAACAACAACAGAAAAACAAGGGTGCAATAAAAAGAAATATAAAAAAAATACTAACCGTCAATGAAAAAAAACAAAAAAAACAGAAGGAATAGGAAAAAAAAAGAAAAAACACAAAGACGAGAAGTAGAAGTAACTACCCTTAGGCTCCCCTCCCGCTGAGACAAGTTAATGACATGATATCATCGGTCCAATGAACTAAGACCAAAAGTTACGGTACCTCACCAGACGAGGCAAAGTAGCGATACATTAATCTACCTCCACAGTAACCTCGCGTCACCGGAGGGCGCTCAGATGGAGGGAAAAACAAGCATAGAAAACTGGGTAGAGTCAATATAGTTCACACGGGGATGCAGCGGAGACGTAATCGTGCATGGAAAGTTAAGCTGAAGAGTTGGGGATTTGCTGCCTCGCTGACCCTTAATTTGCAACCCGTGGAGCATGTGAGCATGAGAGGGTTGAAGAATGGAGAGGTTCGGGAAGGACGGAGAAATGGGCAGATGCGAAGACGAGTGGCAGGAGGGAGAAAAAAAAAGGGAGAATATGCAAAATAGGGATATACGTGGAAGGTAAACTGGAAATTGGAGGAAGAAGAGTGAAGAATGCAACATAGAAGAGAAGGGAAGAGGATGAGAATCTAAAAAAAAAAAAGAACTTAAAAATAGTAGAGATTGAATGAGAATTATGCCAAAAATATAAATAAAACCGTGTTAAATAAAAGAATGATAATAAAAAAGGAGAAACCGCGAAAAAGAGTAGTAGGAGATAGAGAAGATAAAGAAAAATAGTCAGGTAAAAAATAACAACACAAAACAAGAGGATGTATAGGAAAGAAAAGGATGTCAAGGATGGGAGCATACGAAATGAAGGAGGGGGGGAGGGAGGGAGGGAGGGAGGGAGGGAGGGAGGGAGGGGAGGGAAGGTGCACGCCATGAAATCCTAATGAACCACCTGTCGCGGGTGTGGTCGCTGGCTGACGGTGAGCTAAATACTGGAGTTCCTGGACCCTGTAATCAGATGGCAATGACGACCACTGACACACTTCTGATTTATTCATGTTTTTTTTCGTTTCTCTCTTTTTATCTCTTCTTTTTTTTCTCGTCGTCTCCACAACGGCATTGGGTCAAAGAGCGCCTAATGAAAGCCTGTCTCCTCCTCCCCTCATCTTGACACGCACTGGATGAGGTGGCGACATCTCAAGGAAACAAAGCTACCCATGTGGTTAGGGTTTTTGCGGCGTGTGAGTGAATAAAATGATGCTACTCTTGTTTAAAATGGAAAAAAAAAAGAGAAGAAAACAAGAATTACATGGATGTCGTCTGGCTTTAGTGTTTCATGACTCCTTCGTCCTGAAAGACACAAAACCTTCACGAAAAAAAAAAAAAAATCAATGCTGCTGACGTATAATGGTCAGGTTTCTAGTCAAGGAACACGGGGACACGTCGGTGCCTTGAGGGAGTTTAGTGGTGGCGGGGCGAGGGACGGGGAAATGGCAGTCCCGTCAACACCGACACGACCACAAGGCTGCTGGGGAGTCAGTGTGGTTAAAATTATTGTGTCGACAACAGTTTTACAAGTATCTCTGTTTTCTTCGGAACAGTTTATGTTTTTCTCTCTCCACAAACGCAAGAAAATTGTAGTTTGATCACATTATCGCCGTCCCCTTCGAGCAGTTAACGTTCCTTTTTTTTCAGGGATCTAGTTTCATTTACGCTTTTTCAACATGAATATATATTTTTCCCTCTTCTAATTTCTGTGATTTCTCTTCATGGAAATAGATATGCAGTGTTTAATAATTTCACATTATCATTAATCCCTTCATGGAATTCATGTTTCATGTTCAGAGACGTTTAAAGTTCCTGCAACACACGAAGCGGATACCTGAACCTTCTCTAAGTAGGCAGAATCAAAGACTGACCTCACAGACTTAACACTTGACTTCTAACACTACCACAACAACATTTCAGAGAGGAAATGAGATTTATATTATTTTTTTCCTTGGCATTCTTTTGTGCGTCAGTTATAATAGCAGGATTAGACATCGCTAATAGTGCCTGAGAACACTTACTTTGAATGCTCATATCGCAAACAACAAAGACAGTGCCAATAGACCTCCATAAGTCTTCCTTGCGTATTCTCTTCATTTGTGCTCATTTGTGCGTCTGAGATCAAGAGAAATTTAAACACTGCTAACAATTCTTCAGTATCCTCCCTGACACAAGACTAGTAGTACACAGCATCCCCCCTAACACAGGATAAGTTAAGACATGAACCTCTATGATCTATGCGCAGGAACCATGTTCACCTGACCCTTAAATTATACACATCTTGATCACGGTGAGGATGGATTGCAGGTGGCGGCTTCGCGGGGCACACAGGAGCGCAGTTCTGCTAGAGGTAGTCAAGTTTAGCAGGTACTTGAGCGACAGGGACCGGGCTATCTTGATCACTGATGGAAGGGTTTGTCAATGGATTTATGGTGCATGTGAAGTAGCGATGTTTTTATCTGTAGGAAAAGTGGTGTGTGTGTGTGTGTGTGTGTGTGTGTGTGTGTGTGTGTGTGTGTGTGTGTGTGTGTGTGTGTGTGTGTGTGTGTGTGTGTGTGTGTGTTGAGGGTGGAGAAGAAGAGAAGTTATTCGTTAAGTGAAGTAAGAGATTAAAACAATACGGAAATTAATTAATCTCACCATCAATATCACAACCACCACTGGAAATAAAGAAACCTCATATCCCCACCACCACCACCATCACCATTACCACCACCACAACCACACCAACAAAAACACACGCTGGTCCCTCTACTGCACTCAAGCTAATTGTTGTAACTATATAATAAATGGATGCTAAGTCACTAGAAATTACCATATTAACCGGTTCCAGATATCAAAAGCACACACACACGCACACGCACACACACACACACACACACACACACACACACACACACACACACATACACACACACAACATTCATCACTTTACATTCATTAAATAACAACAACAACAACAGCAACAAAACATGGAAAAACGGCTTTAAACAACGGAACAAAACATATTATCACAAACACAATCACATATTCACGCTCTTAACTCACACACTTATATCAGTGATTACGTAAACCCAGCGAGTCAAAATACCCACTCGTCTAAGGATTACTCACAAGACGGTGTAATCTCTCCCAGTAGATGCAGGTAAAGGCTTGGTCGTGAACCCTGCTGAGTACGAAAATGCAGCCCAGTGTCTATAAATCTTTGCAACGAGAAATGCAGCCTCAGAGAGCGTGGTGGGAGGGAGAGATAATGGATCTGGGAAGGAAGCTAAAAGGATGGACCTGATGCTCGGACCTAGTGTCCGTCTGGCCAGCAATAAGAAGTTGGGAACTATGCTTAGCTCCTTTAATTCCATAGTATCCCTTGGTTATTTTTTAGAGGAGAAGAAATAAGAGAGAGAAGAGGATAATTTTGTTTGTTCATAGTTAGAAAATCTTTAAGTTCAAGAATAAGCATAAAAAAGTTTTAGGTGACAATTGCCCAGCATGAATGGTTTAGAGCAAAAGCAAAAGTCTGACATCACAGTCAGTACAATGACGCATTTTCATTTTTTTATGATTACTATTGGGCGGTTTTATACAAATTCAAAAACTTGTGTAGGTATTAAAACAGTGAAGACACTGGACCTTAATCTTCTGATCAGTAAAAGGCCCTTCCTTATGTCAATGAAATCGTTTAGCCATACTTAAAACTCGTTGTAAAAAAGCGTCCCAGTAGTCAAGGCGTTCAAGTTCATTGGTAGGGGGCTCACAATACAAGTCTATAGTGCAATTAAGTGACCTCCAAACATACTCTCCCTCACGTAAGGCGATGCAAGTGTTTCATACATATCTTACTTGCGGCTATTTTTGCAAGATTAATTTCAGTGACACCGGCATGAACTATGGACCCTTTTCCGATGTCCCCTGCAGCGACATTGCCTTCTGTTATGATTAACTCTGAAAAATTCATCCTTGATTCTCACGCTTGTAGTAGGATGGGGCGACTACGGGCTTGCTAACTTACTTCATCAATTTTAGCTGACATTATATCGTGGCTAGAGAGAGCGACTACACCTTGCGGAGCGAAGACGTCCAGACATGTGACGCTTGGAGGCACTGGGAGGCTGGGATACGGGTAATCATAGCGGGATAACATTACCTATAGCCTGCAGCATGAGGAACACCACCCTCCATATACAAGCAATCTCACGGGTGGAGGGAAGAGAGAGGGGAAGGTAATGCCAAAGTAGTAGACCCTGCATCATTTCCCTCTCCCTTCACACTAACTATCACTGTATGAGCAACCGTGGACTATCACAGGGAATTTACGAGGGTACATATCAAGCAAACCTACTCCCTTCTTCCCCGTCCAACTCAATTACGGGTGGCCACAAGTGCAGGTCGCGGCGCGGTAGTGTAGCAGGCGTGACGCATCGAGCCGTCACGGGAGGATCAGCGGTGTTACTGGACGGGACGGGACGAGAGAGGCGAGGAAGGTGTTTCAAGACCCGACAGCTTTCTCGTTACAAATGGAGTGAGGTTACCACAGATTACATGGCGGCGAGGCTGTTATGAGCGCCTGCCGTCTCATTACCGGCGCCGAGATGAGGGGGTTCACGGGGACAATTACCAGTGGAGGGACACAAGCACTCGGGAAGCTGTGTGTGGTAGCGGCACTCAGGCCTCCCAGATAATGCGTTAAGTGAGTGCCTGTAAGCTATGCGCAGCTTTATTTACGACCTCAGTCATTCCTAGGATGGTGATGCGTAATTAGCAGGGTGGTTGGGAAAGGATGTTAGGGGGTGGGCGAGGTGGAAGGGGTGAATGAGGCTGGAAGGGCTAGGACTGGAAGGCTTCGGAAGGGAAGGAAGGGTTGTGTGAGTAAGGGAAACTTGATAAGGGTTGGTAGGAATAATCGCAAGAAAGGATTCAGGGTTGTGTTTAGTCATTAAAAAAGCGAAAAAAAAAATAGGTGTGCGGATGGATAGTAGATGTTACCTGATATCATGACGTAATCCTTACTTCCATGACTTCCATACTTAATACCACATTATATATATATATATATATATATATATATATATATAT
>CM035192.1:3940915-3953738 GCA_020233015.1 Callinectes sapidus
TCTCTCTCTCTCTCTCTCTCTCTCTCTCTCTCTCTCTCTCTCTCTCTCTCTCTCTCTCCCTTTCTTGTACACATCTCGTTGAATGGAAGTTTTAATAGATTACAGAAAAATATATTGGACACATGCCAAATATTTCTGCCACGAACGATCTGGATTGCTCCTCGGGCTGTGGGAACAACAGGAAGGGCGTGGAGGAAGACCGGGATGGGAAGAAGGGACGGGCAGATGAGGAGGGAGCCATGGGAGGGAGAGTGGTAGATTGAGAAGGTTAGATGGGGAGAGAAGGGACATCGCCGCATCATATAGAACTAGGGATTAGGAGGGTGAGATGAGAGAAGCTATTCCTCAGCACTTCGTCTCATTTCTTATAGGGTTTTTGGGTATTCGAAGTTTGACAGGCCGATCTTCATTGGTTGTAGTTAATTGTTCGTCCAGGAATTTAAATCATAGGTAGGAACGTACACCCGTGAAAACCTGAGTATTTTTTTGTAGTGTTTGAGAATAGCATGGGTTATGAGAGTAAACCATTCAGAGCCTAATGATTGTAGTGTATTTTGGTAGTGTCACTGGTTTACTTCAAATTTGTTCTATTGTTTTTTGTCTTCCTTTGTAAAATCTTCACACACACTTCATCTTACTCCGCTTCTACTATTTTCTGTATTTCCTAGACTAACAGTAAAGTCATTAAAGTTATAGTGAAAATTTTTACGAGAAAATTACTTAAAAATCCATAGGAAATATACACAAAAACCACACTTAATTACATCTGTTACATTTTAAAATAGTTTTGTTAACGGAAGTAAGGTTTTAAGACCATGACTGTTATGATTATATTATTCATCCTTCCGTTACACATAGGACTCATAATTCATACAAGTCTCTCAAGTCATCCTTCTATCCATCCTTCCTTTAAGTTTAGAACATTTAAAGTCATCCTTCTATTCTTCCCTCTTTTAGGTCTACTTCAAGTCATCCTTCCATCCTTCCTTCTTTGACGTCTTTTTCAAGTCATCCTTTATCCTTCCTTCCGTTATACCTATTTCAAGTCACTATTCCATCATTTTTTCCTTTAAGTTTTGAGTATTTTACGCTATCCTTCCATTCTTCCCTCTTTTACTTCTATCTCTAGTCACCCTTTCATCCTTTCTTCCTTTACGTTTAGAATATTTCCAATCATCCTTCCATTCTTCCTTCCTTTACGTCTACTACAAGTCATCCTTCTATCCTTCCTTCCTTTAAGTCTACCTCAAGTAATCCTTCCATTCTTCTCCTCTTACTGCAAGTCATTCTTCCATCCTTCATTTCTTTATCTCTATCTCAAGTTATTCTTTCATATTTCCTTCTTTTACGTCTACCTCGAATCATCCTTCCAACAACATCACATATTTAATTCCTTCACCTATGTCTATCACAAATAATGTCTCTACTACCCAGCCTCTCCCTTAAACAGAACTACGAATAAACAATAAATAAAAGATAAACGTAGATTTATATCATCAGGGAAACCGAATGCTAAGAAGTGGCAACAAGAAACTTAACAAGAGAGGAGCAGGTTCTACAGAGACGTACAGTTTTACAAATATAGCAACAGCATGTAGATCAGTACGAATGCATTATCAGAGGAAGGGTTGTGCTTAGAACACATAGATTTAAAAGAAAATGAAAAAAAAGAAAAATGATAGGAATCAGGAATTTGAACTAGTAATATAAAAGTACAACCCCACACACACACACACACACACACACACACATAGGATGAGTCTCAGGTTCAGTGGTCCTATACTTTAGACGCTCAGGCCACTATCGATCAGCAGGACGCCACCAAAGCCACGCCCTTTAGCACCTCGCGGACAAGCCTCAGTAATCGCCCCTAAATGGCTGATAAGCGTCTGCACGGAGGTATTGGTGTTGGTAATGACGCTGAGTAAAGGCGACACACACACACACCAGGATGTTTTGAATGCTTCCCTCTCCTCATCTTTCACCCCCCGCCACGATACAAAGCGAGAATGCTATTGTGCACCTAGTCCTTAACTTCGAGGTTTAAATTATTTCCCACTTAGGTTAGTATTAGCCGATACCATACAAGGCTTCTTAATCAAAGAGATAATAGGGAGGGATTTGATAGCATGTCTAAGACAACGATATGCATTAAAATAAATTGGAGATTATTTTGGTTTCTATTTTGTTTCATCCCTCATACGAGTGAAATGATGAAGAAAACGGGGATTATTTGATGTATTTATTCGGTTGATACGACATAAATGTTTCGCAGGTTTTAGTGCACAGGAAAGGAAGTAAAACAAAAAAGCCCTATTAGATTAATTTTAACGTTTCAATCAGATGTTAGAAGGGGAAGTTACCGTTTCCACACACACTCCTTCAATTCAAACGCTTAAAAAAAAAAAAAAAAACATTCTACAACTTTCGTTTCGTGGAGTAACTTAAAAAAAAAAGGAGAGACAGAAGGGAAAAAAATCAAGCAATGGTAGATTAGAACGTGAGGTCATCAACGGAAGGCTAATTCTTCTATGTCTATTAGCTAGTGAGGATCATTAAAATACCCACCAGTCACACTAAAACTATTAACTGCCCTAGCATGCTCTCACGACCTCCCTCCACGCACCGACGTGTCATGACTTCCATATATATTTTTTTCCCTTCACTCTCAGCCTCGTGCACATCACCTCCTTCTATTCCTCCTCCTCCTCCTTCTGTTCTTCCTCCTCTTCTTACTCCTTCTCTTCCTCCCCCTGTTCTTCCTCCTCTTGCTCCTGCTCCTCCTCCTCCCCCTCGCCCCTCAGGTCACGCCTCACCACATCACTCGAGTTTTTACCACCGCCCCTGGACGCGAGTCGATAGCAAGGCCGCTTCCTTCAATTAGCAACAGTCAGATGGTGAGAGCGATTTCTTATCACGTGTCCATCTTTTAATCAACTTATCACGTGAAATTAATGAAACAAGTGATGATAAACTGCAGCGATGAAAAGATGGAATGTTCTGTAATTATATTCTGTTTTTTTTTTTTGCCTTATCGATATTCCTTTGATTGTCTCTGTAGGTATTCTATTGTTTTGCAGGTTTTTGCTCTTATAGGTCTTCTGTTGCAAGTTATTTCTTTCTTTGCTAGGTTATTTCTTTGTTGTTTTTTTATTTTATTTAGCACTGTTGTTGTTGTAGTAGTTGTTGTTGTTGGTGGTGGTGTTGGTCATTTTTTGCTGTACATATTATTTACATGATTAGTACTGTTGTTAATGTCAATATACCTATAACTACTGCAATAAAAAAGTACATTATCTGAAGCTAGAACTACAGATACTAACATTAGCTTTTACCATCTATAACTACTATTACTACTATTACTACTACTACTACTACTACTATTACTACTACCACTACTACTACTACTACTACTACTACAACTCCCAATAGCATACTACTACCACTCCCTCTATCATTACAACTTCTGCATCAATTACTACTGCCCAAATTACGTTACGTAATCTGACCTACACTAACAATTCCTCCCTAACTATAGCGTAAAGTGCTGCCAGGGGCGGAGTAAGGCTGGTCCATGTCAAGCTAATGTATTACACAAGGGAGAACACGCAACCAAACAAATTGAATGCCTCATCCCTTTCCTCTCGCCATTATGTGTTGGTGGGACGGTTCTTTCAGACTTTGGGAAAAAAATAACAAAAAAACTACACCTTAAACAATAGAGAGAAAAAAAGGTGTATTTATAAATGACCTTGTAAACGCTTGTGAAGTTTTGGCCTTCAAAATGAAAACACCTCACCGAGCAGTGCGCAATTTCGACACAAACGGACCATAATTTTCCTTATCACGATCATGTTTTCATTGGTAAATGCACCCTCTGCTACTTATGATGTAAGGCTCCAGTTATTAATCTTGCCGGGTGCGAAGGGGCCGTTGGAGCATCTCAGGCTTGCCATCCCTCCGTCTTCCCGTCCACAAGACACTCACGGAGGGTTAATTACACCTTTATCCCACGTCGGCTCTGACAACTCGAGTCGTGTTTGGATACGCTTTAACGCACACCTGAGGGCCGCCGGCAGTCAGCCCCACAGATTGTACCTGAACATCTCTTTCTCAATGCGCGCCGCTCTCACTGTGGCATTATCCCGGCCGTTTCAGGTACTTTGCATTACACAAGCCTCGGGAGCGCCATAAGTACTCTTTAGAGGCCACGCTTAATGTCGTGCCTTGCAACAGATGACTCCGAAGCGAAGTTGGAGCTGATGCTAATTTCACGCAGGAGAGCCGCGGGTGTTCCTGAGCCACGCAATTCATCAAGGGTTGCGGCCGCGACAACCCACGAAGAAGCATCCACACTATATCTTCAACAATACGTTCCTCAATGCGTGGCAAGTGAGCGCCCCCATGAGGTCCTGGACAAGGCGATTCACCTGAGTGCAAGTGTTTTCAGTCCTCCACACATCTCTCTCTCTCTTCACTCCCCTTGTCCCCTCTTCCCTCACTACGCCGAGTGGAGAGTCATGTCGAATTGAAGATTATTGGCCGTAAGGACTCATTCGCCTTCCTGGTTCACCTCGAGCACAAGTGGACAGCACCGACCGTTCTTCAGCTTTTTTTTTCCCTCGGCCCCCGACGTAGGATGAAAAGTTTATGGGGCAACTCTCGTATATAACGCATGATTGAAGTGACCTAACGTCCTTCACTTCGAGGAAACTCACTTGGCGTCTAGAGGCACAAAAAGAATATATAAATAGATTTTCAGTCAGTAAATGTTGAAAGTGTGAGAAGACAAGAGTATAGAGCTGCTTGGTTTTTACCTTACGCTTGTATGTGTGTGTGTGTGTGTGTGTGTGTGTGTGTGTGTGTGTGTGTGTGTGTGTGTGTGTGTGCGTGTGCATGTGCATGTATGTGTGCACACAATTCTCTCTCTCTCTCTCTCTCTCTCTCTCTCTCTCTCTCTCTCTCTCTCTGTGTGTGTGGATGTGTGTGTGTGTGTGTGTGTGTGTGTGTTTTCCCAATGCGCATATCGTGTTTCTTTGCTATCCCTCCCTTGAGATGGATTCTCTCTCTCTCTCTCTCTCTCTCTCTCTCTCTCTCTCTCTCTCTCTCTCTCTGTCTCTCTCTCTCTCTCACACACACACACACACACACACACACACGCACACACCCGCGTTCTTGGGTGTACAGTTAAGGGCGAGGTGGGTGGATGGGTGGGTGGGAAAACAAAACAAAGTAATTAACTGAAGATTTCTGACATTAGCATCCAAAGGTCTGGCGGGACACGACTCCACATAAAAGCTTTTCAGATTAGGATAATTCGTGCCACGGTGAAACTCGAAGGTTGCAATTACTTCTCCCCGCCGCCAAATAAGCCAAATTCTGTCACGGAGGATGGGAGTTCCTTCTTCGCAAAACGTTACACTAATGCATAAAAATGAAAGTGAGGATCAACATGGCGAAAAAGTCTTCCCCCCCCCCCCGCGGAATTTTCATTTTTGTTTTTTTCTTTTTTTTTGTTCTTAGTGAGTAAGGGTGTGCCTGAGTGTGCTTGTCTGAATGTATATGTCCAACTGTCAATTTTGCTTGGGTGTATTTGCCTGGCTGTGCGTCTGTCCGTCCGTCCGTCCCTCCACGCTATGTAATCTGGGAGTGAAGAGTCGGAAAAGTGAGTGATCGTGCATGATGTTGGGCGGGGCATATATCCACCAGCTCTCTCTCTCTCTCTCTCTCTCTCTCTCTCTCTCTCTCTCTCTCTCTCTCTCTCTCTCTCTCTCTCTCTCTCTCTCTCTCTTTCTCTCTCTCTTCTCTCGCTTGGGTGACAGCGCGCACACCACCGCCTCGCCACTTTGTAACTCAGTGATAATATGACAAAGTGCTTCCTCATATTACAAATCTTTTCCATCATCATTCACTCTTTATCTATGAAGTAATTACAATTGCAGGTGACACAGCAAACAGCACCATCATAACAGGTAAGACAACTACATATAACATTCACTTTTAACAACACACTCATAAGGAATTTTCACTACATACATATTATTAAAAAAACAAACTCAAACACTACTATAACTGACACGCGTAGGCCTAATAGGTTCTTACAAGTTTTCTTATTATCTTTGTTATGTTCTAATAAAAACAACACTCAATTCTAGGCGGTCCAGAGGGGAAGAAAAAAAGAGCACAAAACAGTAGGGTAATATATAAGGCCATGCGCTCCTGGACACACCACTCTCCTGAAGCATAATACACATCTCCATATCCTTCCGTGGTTTCTCACTTGCTGATGTATGCAAATACTTAGCTTCTATGTGATCCTGTCTAAGGTTGTGGATACTTACCATTGACAATTTTCTTTATAACGGAAGAAAAGTTCTGTACTAAGGCAACCCAAAAAACAGACAAAAAGAAGGTCCGCTTAAGTCTGCAGAATAGTCAAAGGCATTATAAAAAAATAAGAGGAAGAGCGTGTTGAAATCTCCCTCAAAAACGTTCAAGTTATTTACGGGAGAAATATAAAAACGTGCAAGGAGTTCCAAAGTTTAGTGGTAAAAAGCGATGAAGATATGTCTTGCATTAAAGAAGTGAGCAGAATAACACCGTAAAACGTAAAAAAAAAGCCACTTATGAGTTACTTCAAGGTTCTTTCTTGCTTCTTTGTATCCAGGAACATGAATGGGAAGTGTCACCGCTAAGTGGCTGAACGATGCTCTCACCAAACCTAGACAGCAGAAAAATAAACAGTCATATATCAGCATAATGGCCTCGTCCCTTAGCATTAGAGAATGTGTAAGATCACATTTGCGTGTTATAACCATTACTTTTTTTGGAAAGGTTAAAAATTTCTAACACTATAATATAACCTCTACAAACATTACGAGTACCATTGATTCAGTTACTATTGCTATATATACCACACCTTCTACAACTACTTCGCTGCGACCACATGCGGATATTTGATGGTAATGTATATATAAAAAAAAAACACACTTAACGTTCCAGCACACCCTCGATGAATATCACTCGTAAATTTTTCTTGAGAGTATTAAGGTGAATTAATTGTCTGTCTCTCTATTCAATCTTCCATTTCTTATTATATATTTTTTCTTGTACTTCTTTTGTCTAGCAGTTCAGACAGCAATCCCTTACTTGCATGTTCTATTTTCTTTTTTCTTGCCTTACATATATGAACAATACATTTGTCAAGGAAAATGGTGATTCCACTATCTATTTTCTGGTCGAGACGCAGAGACTAGAGCATAATATATATAACCTTCGGGTTCCGACTGCATTAAAATAAATTTTGGCAAGCCTTGTTAGTGGAGAGAGAGAGAGAGAGAGAGAGAGAGAGAGAGAGAGAGAGAGAGAGAGAGAGAGAGAGAGAGAGAGAGAGAGAGAGAGAATGGGGGGGGGGAGTTAGCCACACGTCGGTAGTGTATATCTTTCTCAACATTCCCTACTCTTTGAAGCAGATCCGTATATCACAACTTAGTATTGCTGAGGGTTGACTGGGGAGTTTCTTTGGTCTGTCTCGGCGCGGCGTTTGAAGATGAAAGACGCTCGTTACCACCTACTCGTGCGTGTACTGCAGGGGTGTGAGGGACTTTTGAAGGTGATGAGGACGTCTGAGGCGCGCGAGGGCAGGTAGCGAAGTACTTAATTGCTGCAACCACCACATGACACGCATCTGAATTACTACGCGTAGGTAATAAAAAAAGTGCATAAAAAGAAACACCTCCACAAGTCTCTTTTCACCCCATGTCGTTGCTTGTCTCTCCCATACTGACCCCACGGCTTTCACCCATCATTCTTCGCCCTCCTCCTGCTCGCTGCATATACATATTCCCGCCACAAACCTTCCTCGTCCACCTTCCACTGTCCACCTTCCTCTGTCCATCCAACCCAAGTCATCCTCACAAAGCCCCTTTTCTTATCCCTCTTTTCCCCACTCCCTCTCGTCTTATAATCCGCATCCTGGAGCCTCCCTGCACTCCCTCTCTCCTTCTCCCCTCTAAAGGCTCCAGCGTCCCCGTCCTAATACGGAAAAATAGCACCTGCAGGAGCGACTAGGAGAGTTCACACGGGGCTTAGTACAGGTGGACGAGGCGGGGCAGGACGGGATGGGGCGTAGAGGAGTGGGACGAGATGGGGCAGCTTGGGATAATACCCTTAACTCCAGCTGAAGGAGGAGGAGGAGGAGGAGGAGGAGGGGAAGGAGGAGGTGGTGGTGGTGGTGGTGGTGGTGGCGAGGGGAAGGATGCAGATGTGAGAAAGAAGTGGAGGTCGATGTGATGTTTGCAGTGGTCAGAGGGAGAGGGACAGTGGTGGTGGTGGCGGTGGTGGTGGTGGTGACCTTGGATCCACGCGAATGGAGCAGCTGAAGTGTCTGATAATCCTCTGTTATTTTATTTTATTTTTTTTTGGATGACGCCCATTTTTGTCTGATTGATCGAGATACAAGACACTGCTACCACACCCATTTAATTGAGTCCCACCCTGCTTCCTTTTGTATCCCAGGGAAACGGGAATGAGAAAAAACTATTTATCATGAGTTTTTAGTGATACGTCCCTCTCCCTTCCCCTTCCCCCCACCCATCCCATAAACATCTCCCTGCGTAAATAAAATAAATGTGTGTGCGTGCAGCTAAACCCTAACAAACAAGAGATGGCGGTACTTGTTACTCTAGTAGTTCGTGTTTATCAAGTTAATGGTGACAAGACGTGGGGGAGAGAGAATCAGGAGGGGTGCTGAAGTTGAGGAGAGGTGATGTGGTGTGAAGAAAGGATAGAGAGGGATGAGAAAATAAAGGATGGTGTGTGTGTGTGTGTGTGTGTGTGTGTGTGTGTGTGTGTGTGGAAGCAGTGAAGGAATCGAGGGAGAGGAGAGATTGGGGAGTAACAGAAAGATGAAAAAGGCAGAGAGAAATAAAGTGTTAGTGTGACTCGCCATTGTCACTTCCTTATCATCTTACTACATCACTTCCCTCACTTCTCTATTTGCTTGGTACATCACTTCCATCCTCAGTCATGTTTTCTTCCATCACACCGTCAATTATAAAAAAAAGAGAGAAGAAACCCTCCGAAGCTCACTGACCGCCTCGATTTCAACCTCACCGTTTCCTCACTGCCTACCTCCCTCACCAGACTCACCCTTCACCCTAATCTCCCCCATCATTCTCTCACCACTGCTAAAATACGGTTCGGTCTCTAAGTTCCTGTTAGAGTATAAATTTCTACGCAATGGGGAGAATGGAATATAAAAAAAGAAGGGTTACTAATATATGTTAGTGACGTAAAGATACAAAGATTATCTAAGGTATGACTTTATGATCCAAAAACGTTACAGATCGAGTTGGACTGATAAAAAAGTACCAATACATTCTAGGATTACGAAAAATATGGTTAATTTGATTCCTTTCAGGGACCATTCGGCACCCACCTGCAGGCGAGGGAAGGGATCAGGTAGCCGTCCCGTCCCGCCCCTCTACACGCCGCCCCTCCACGTCCCGCCCCTCCGCACCCTTCTACCTGGGAGGAGTCAGTCTCAGGGGCTCTTGAGGATCACACAACCCTGACTCAGCCTGCCGCCACACCTACATCTTATTTTCCTTCTATTTTTTGCGAGTGAGTAATGACCTTATTCAGGACACAACTCCATCAATCTCACAATTGACCAATGCACTTTTTCTCCACTCGGAAAAGGGAAAAAAACACAACTTGACGCAGATTCATAGGCCACATAACAGAGCCTTGTATGCGAGCGGCTGGTGCGGGAAAATGCGTCCCTCAAAAATGTCCGGGCTGTATCGCTCACTCATAGGACGAGGCACTAAAAATGACGTGCGCAGGTAATGAAGCAAGGCAAAAGGCAAAAACTCAACGGAGCCTGACATTGCACGGCTGCATAATCAAGCAATTCATGCTCTCCGCCACCCTTCTCTGCTCCTCCAACGCCCCACCACCCTCCCTCCTCTCCTATCCTCACTCTCTTCCACCAGACATCAAGAGGACAAATAACTTGACGCGTCCATCTGAAGGTCACTGCAACCCCGTCTCATCCATCCAGGAGTCGCCTCAAAGAATCTTCAGTCCACGGGTCACCTCAAACCTCGCTACATCTGTCAGGGGTCATTCTAGAGCCCTCCTATCTATACCCACACTCCTGTCCTTCTGTCCAGTGGTTACTTTCCAGTCCCGCCAAGTATCGAGCGTTGAAAGTAATCTCAAAGAATCTTATCGTCTAATCTCTCTTCATATTCCCGTCCTCCCGTCTATCCGTCCCCCTCACAGTCCCGTCCCGAGTCTCCAGTTCAGACCTACCTCACATCCTTGTTCTCCCGTCTAGAGGTCACTGAACATTAAGAAAAATCCGGTCTTCTCTGGGCATACCATTAGATGTATTTTTCCCTGAGACAAAGTTGAAACATTTTATTCTTCTGGCAGCACAAGAAAACATCCTGACAACCTTGAATAAACTAAGAAAAGACCTTAATACGTAATTGCATGAGATATTGGAAACTGTGCAACGCTGCTATGTGAATGAACTCATGCGAGTGTACGCATTTCATTTTCAAAAGTTGGTTTGTGATTTAATTTTAATTTTGTAAATAAATATTTCATTCTCTCTCTCTCTCTCTCTCTCTCTCTCTCTCTCTCTCTCTCTCTCTCTCTCTCTCTCTCTCTTTCTCTCTCTCTCTCTAGACAGACAGACAGACAGACAGACAGACAGACAGGTAAATAGATAGATAGATAGATAGATAGATAGATAGATAGATAGATAGATAGGTAGATAGATAGATATACAGATAGATAGACACCTGGATGTAGATACGGACAAAAGGACAGATGGACAGACAGATAAAGACACATAGGTATAGAGCTAGATGCATACAAACACAAAGCAAATTAGTACACTCTAGACGAGTGTGCTATACCACAACATCAATTGATAATGCGACAGAGCGAGGTGCATCACTGGTAGGAATATAATGAATGTAGGATATGGTTCGGCGGAGGCATCGACTGTAGGATATGGTGGAGACTGGAGAGAAGAGGCAGCTGCTGGGAGTGGTGTGGTGTGAGGTCCTTTAAGACTCAAGGAGAAGCAGAATGTTAATATGAAAATTCTTGTGTGGCTGGTGTTAAAAGCCTTTATGATCCTGAATACAATACAACAAACTGAGCAGAGGCCGGATGAGTGTGGCGGCGTGTGGCATCCACGTCTTGGCACACTGACTGCGCGTGCGTCCAAGGTCAGCCAGGCAGGTGCTGCTGAACCATCAGCCGCCAATTATTGTCTCACCGGACTGCCACATCACCCTCCTTCTGTTACAAATTAACTCCAAGTAAAACTTAAAAAAAAAAAAAACAGAAAAAAAAGAAAAAATGCGACGGGAACACTCTTAAAAGAACACTGATCATCGAGGTGTTGATGCAGTGTTGATAAAGTTTCCCGCGTGAAGGGCAATGACAGATATAAATCAGGTCCCGGACTGGGAGTGTAATCTCACCCTGGCCAACGAGACTCAGGTGGGGATAATACCAATGGCCACAGGCGGCTGATCAGCAAAAGTGTAGCGCCTGCAGTCGTAGATGGCCGCTACTGAATTATTTATAGTTCTGAAGGAGATGAGGTTTAGAGGCGAGGAGGAGGGCGAAGAAGGACAAGGATCGGTCGGACAAGGACCATCGAGGTGACCCTCAACACCTGGCTGGGTACGCGATGTCAAGGCGGCAGGTGAGTTCAGCAGAAGGCTGCGGCAATGTGGCAGTGTGGGAGCGTGACTGCAGCCGGCAGAGATAAATGCCACGAACGACACTGAGACAAAACATTATAATAAGAACGGACATCCAACCCCAGACGCTAAAAAAAACCCAGATGCCGCTGCTATATCACATGTGTCTGAGGAGTGTGGTGCCGAGTGGAAGCATGGGATGAAGCAAAAGTAGTCGAACACTGCAGCGTTGTTTGTTGCTTTACTCGTAGGAGAAGCAATCAGTCGAAACTTTAAACAATAAAGTTATCATACTACCACAAAATGTGTGCGTAAGTCCTTACCACTACCATCACTATCATCATTATCATCATTTCCATCCTCTTGGTCATTGTAAACTTCAATGCAATGCCTAACATCAATATCATAAGTAATTAATAAACTAAACTTAATAGCTGCCACATCGTATAATTTTTCTTACGCCTCACTAAGAGAACAGAAAAACATAAACCCAGAAAAATCACCATCGCAAACATCACAGTTATAAAAATCTTTAAAAACAAGACCAAAAAGAAAAAGAAAATAAAGGTAGCATCTACACAACCACAATATTCAAGCTTCCGTGCACAACAGCAAGTCATAAGCAGAAAGCACTGTTAACTTCCCAAGGCAACGAATTAATCAAAGCGGCAACCAATGTTGAAATCTGCGCTCTCACAACCAAAGACTCTGCATGCAGTCTCATCACGTGCCTCGCATCCTCGACTCTTACATCTCGTATATATTCTTTCTTCCCAGACACTCAAACACCAAAGAATATATTACATAGTTTCATATGCGTACATCCGCCATGAAATAAACAGCTACACACCCTTACAGTATATTTATTGATCTCTGATTTCTGGCTTTATTTATTTATCGATTTTTCATTTCAAGTCAATAATCTTACAGGAATGATGCGGAGAAAAGAAGGAAGAAGCAACATCGATCAACAAATTTTTGCTAGTGCAGGAAATGCACTTTTCTTTTATATATTTGTTTTCATTTATATTTTAGGAAAATGGACCCGAAAAAGAACGTTCCACTAATTGTATATAACAATCTCTCTC
>CM035192.1:3971206-3982070 GCA_020233015.1 Callinectes sapidus
TTATTTATTCTCTTTGCTTTATATAATTCCTTAGTGGTGTTTATTATATTATATCATATGAGATATTTCCTGTCATTTTTGTTTTATTTCATTTTATTGTTATTCCTCATCATCCTGACTGTTGCGGCGCCTGACAATAATCATCACTAACTCCTCATCATTCTCTTCCTTTTCTACCATTTCATATATTTTTATTCATTGTATGGATTGTACTTTGTTTCTTACTGCTCTTTTTCTTTGTCTTTTTCATTGGTTCTTTCATTTAATTTTCCTCTGCTGTACTCATATTTTCCTTCTACTTCATTACTTTAATTCCTGACTCTTCGTTTTTCCTGTTTTTTTCTATTTTGTTCTTATACTTCCTATGATTTCCAACTATTTCATGTTTCTCCTCCTCCTCTTCCTCCTCCTTCTCCTCCTCCTCCTCCTCCTCCTCCTCCTCCTCCTCCTCCTCGTCCTCTTTCTCGTCCTCTTTGTCGTCCTCTTCCTCCTCCTCCTCCTCCTCCTCCTCCTCTTCCTCCTCCTCTTCCTCATCCTCTCCCTCCTCCTCCTTCTTTTCCAGTACTGTCCACCATATCCCTGTCGCTCGTAACGCACGTCAGCCCTCGTCAGCTTTTGGTGTCCGGTTCTCCACGTTATCGCGACTCCCTCCGTCTGCCGAGTGAGGGTGCTGATGAACCGATAGTGACCCTTTCTCGGACAGCCGGATCAGCGTTGTCAAAAGCCGTTGTCAGCGCCTTGAGATCTTCAGAAGGGCGTTGTGCGAGGCGTGTTCAGTCTTATTATTTTTTTTTCAAGGGGAAAGGAAGTGTTTCTGTTTGGGTTTGGGTTTTCTTTGTTTTGTTTTTTTGAGGGTCAGTTTTCGTTTGTGGTTTTGTGTGTTGTTGGCTCGGAATTTTAAGGGTAGTTTTCAGAATGAGGTGTTTGTGTTGCGGTGCTTCAGTTTTGTTTGTTTGTTTGGCATCATCATCATCTATTTTCAAGGCTGAGTGTGGCTGTATTTGTGGGTTATGTTTTGTGAATCGGAATTTTATGAGTAATTATCGGGACGTTTTTTTTTGTTCGAATGTTTGAATGTATTTGTTATTTTTTATAGCATTATGTTTTCAAACGCAAGCACGTCTCCAGTTCTGGCTCGTGTTTCGGTGATGGTTAATTTTGAAGAGTAATTATCAGATATGTGATCTCCCTTTCTTTTATCACTTGGCCATCGAGGGAGAGGTTAATGTATTCTGATCCCAACGTTGCCTTGGTGAGGCTTATAACATTTTTTTTGCGTCCCTCGCCACCACAAGCAATATGAGGTTTACTGACCGGACTGAAATTTAGACACACACACACACACACACACACACACACACACACACACACACACACACACACACACACACATACACGGCCTACCGTGTATGAAAAGTAACTAACGTGGAAAGTAAAAATTCAATATAATGGTCATAAAATGTCTTCATTTGACAATCTCAAGAAAAATTTTGCAAACATTCTTCATATAAAGCCGTTATTTTTTAATATGAATTGTAATAGCATTATTATACAAAAAAATCATTCATTTACGAGTGCAGGTTATAATGAACAGTCTACTACTTTTGAATTATGTACTAATAATGGTAAGATATAAATATGGTATATTCATAAACAAAGTTTAGAAATGCTCTTAACAACATTAAAGGTGAAAGCAACTTGCGCCTTAAGATATTCAAAGTAAGAAAAGAAATAATAAATGCGAGTGTTAATAAGAAAGAATAGTATAATGAAAAAGATTCCTATTGAAGAAGGAAATGAAAATGAATAAATAAAAAAACTCAGAACTCAATTCGAAATACCAAGAAACGAACGAACGAAAAAAAGCTCAACTTAACTCCAATGTTGTGACGTGTAGTGGTCAAATCCGCGTTGAGAGTGATTGGAATCTGTTACATGGCATTTCTCTCTGGACCAAATCCCCTTCCTGGATGTTACGATCACTCCGATGCCTGATGCCACCGCCTCTTAGCTGCACTATAAACTGGCCTAGACTGGGACGAGAAGTGCGAGGGATGCTGGTCAGGTTGTATTCTTTGATTGACTCGACCGACGCCTAGGACTGAGAGATTACTGATGCTGCTGAGAGAGAGAGAGAGAGAGAGAGAGAGAGAGAGAGAGAGAGAGAGAGAGAGAGAGAGAGAGAGAGAGAGAGAGAGAGAGTCAATCAGTCAGTCAGTCAGTCAGTCTAACAACCCTAAACCAGAACGCACCCTTCATAAATCCCAAACTCCTAAAAAAAAATAATAATAAAAAATAAAAAATAAACCGTAAGAAAGAATGAAATCTGGAGCCCCTCACCTGGACAGCCTCGCCCACAGCATTACCATAAAACAAACGCTGGGGTTCGAGCACATCCCGCAATTATACCGGCCAGCGTAATAAAAGGTAAACGGAGGAAACTAGTCTTGGGAGGTGCCCGCTGCTCTTAATTGTCAGTTCAGGAATAATACTCAGAGGTGTTTCTGACGTAAGTGAGGTGCTGGAGCCCTCATGCACAGCGAGATGGCATTAAGATTAAGCCTCGTGCTGGTACATACATCACGTGCGCTGCGCTGCTCCAGATGGGGGGAAGAGGAGGAGGAGGAGGAGGAAGAGGACGGGTCGGTGGTGGTGGTGGTGGTGGTGGTGGTGGTGGTGGTGATGATGGTAGTGGTGGTGGAAAGGAACGTGTAGGTATGTTTGGGTTGGTGTGGGTGGATATGTGGGGATGTGTCCGTTCGCGTGTATGTGAAGTGTTTTAGTTTTGGTAGATTGAGGGAAGAAAGGGTTATAAAAAGTGGATTTTTGTGAAGATTACTGTTGTTACTGTTGTTGGTGGGGGTGGTGGTGGTGACGGTGGCTATTCTGTTGTGGTAGTTTTAGAAGTAGTATTAGTTGAATTATTGTACGTAGCACTATGATTATTACGTGAATCATAGTAGTAGTAGTAGTAGTAGTAGTAGTAGTAGTAGTAGTAGTAGTAGTAGTAGTAGTAGTAGTAGTAGTAGTAGTAGTAGCATTAGTACCTGCTGCCTAAGCCATACCTTCTTGGTGTATGATTTCTTCGATAACTAACGTACATCAACGCTACCCACTCCCATTCACTCTTGGAAGTTAATACCACTAACACCACCAGCCAACCAACGCTCGGCGACAATGAAAAGACTCTTCCAGTGGCTCAATCTCAACTCCAACCTTCAGGAAGATAATTATGACCACTAATACCCGTGCAGGACCATGACAGTCCAAGGATAACGTGGAGTTCACAGTAACATTAATTTCAACCCAGATAACAAACTTGTATTTCAAGCCGGAGTAAGGAAACACTTGGTAATCAACCCCCTGCATCCTCGACGTCCATTGTCCCTCTTATCACGAAATCTCCGACATACAAGGGAGCTCGGGGGAGAGGGCAGAGTTTTGCATCTAAAGTAAAGAAGAAATAGAGCACTCAAGCAGCGTCTGTCAGTTTGAATGTAACGAGGCTCCTTATGATGGAAGGGAGGGAAGGAAGAGTTATGTTAGAGGGAAGTAAGGAAGACGTGGGTAAGAAGAGATAAACCTCCCCCCCTCTCCCATACTCCCTCCCTGACTCCCTTATATAGAAGCCTTCAATCTGTGCTGTAAGTCTCCCTGCCAACGATAAACTTACATGAGGTATCCCGCCGCGTACCCTCCTGCCTGTCGCCTCCTCAGTGTTCACCTTATCTCCGTTTCCCATCACCGCTTATAATTTCCACCCATGGGAGCGCTCCTTAGCATACTTACCGGGACGGGGCGCCAGGATTCTCGGGTTTCATGCGAGTTATCAGGTGCGTCTATCGTGCGAGAAGATAAAAATGGGAATATTAATAAACTTGATGGCTGCGAATGACGGGGGAAGGGAATGGGAGATGAAGGAGATGGGAGAAGAAGCGGAAGAGAAGAGGAACGTGAAGTGTGGCTAAAGAACGAGTGAGTGAGTTAGGCTGAAAGATGTGAAAGATGGAGGCTACCTTACCTGCATCGATGAGAGAGAGAGAGAGAGAGAGAGAGAGAGAGAGAGAGAGAGAGAGAGAGAGAGAGAGAGAGAGAGAGAGAGAGAGAGAGAGAGTAATAAACCAAGCAAATATGTGAAGCAGTAAGAAATCAGAGCATAACAAATTGCAATCCCTCGGCGAGACTATGAAATTTGAGGGCGTGAAAAGGATACGGGCGTGGCGTGGGGGGATATGGGTCGATGGGATGTGAGGGCGGAGTCTGTGGGCGTAGGTGGTGCGGGTGACTGCGAGGCGTTAGAAGGTCAGTGCGGATACAATGCGGATGGAGGAGGAGAAGAGGAAGAGGAGGAGGAGGAGGAGGAGAAGGAGAAGGAGGAGGGGGAGGAGGAAAGGGAGGCGCTAAATCTGTGTTGGTATTGTAGGAGTGTAGGACGCGAAGGTGACAAAGAAAACCAATCAGAACAGCTTTTTGTCCTATGTTATGAAGGCCTTTGGTAGTGCAGGGGGTGGTGGTGGGAGGGCAGTAGGGCGGGGACTCTGCAGGTGGGGGAGTAGACGGTGAGGCTGTACAGGAGTGGGCTGGAGTGGAAGAGAAGGAGTGGTTGAGGAGAGAGGGAGTGTGGAGTGATCGGCGTGATGTTGTTTGGATGGCGAAATCAGAAGGGTCAATTAGATTATTATTTTTTTTCACGTGTTATTTTTCAAACGTCTTCATCATAATTGTGTTTTATAAGTAATGGCCTTCAGATCACTCGTAGCTCTAGGCTCTATTTGATTTATGCGGGGTTTTTTTTATAGGGTGTGTGTGTGTGTGTGTGTGTGTCTCAGGTGTTATATATTCTATCTCCCTTAGTGCCAAGCTGCCTTTTAAACACACACACAAAAAAAGACACAACTTACTCTTCTTTCCTTCGACATCGTAACATTTCCCTTCACATGAACTTGAAGTGTGTACCTCTCTCATTCAGTCCTCCACCGCTCCTCGTCTTTCACTTCTAGCATCTCCCTCCTTCAACTTCATCCCAGCGCTCCTCCTCCTCCTCTACCTCCTCCTCCTCCTCCTCCTCCTCCACCTCCAAACAACACCCGCGGCGCCTCCGTGACGTGGGAGGAGAACATTATTTTCGACGCTAAAAACTCTAAAGGGAAAAAGTCTTTCGCCCGCCATTAATGCCAAGAGTTGGGAAGATTGTGGTTGTGGCGATGAAGTGTGTGGAAAGGAGAAGAATGAAGCGATGCTCTGAGGATGTGATAGAGGCGTGAAAAGAGGGAGGATGATGATGGATGAGAGAGAGAGAGAGAGAGAGAGAGAGAGAGAGAGAGAGAGAGAGAGAGAGAGAGAGAGAGAGAGAGAGAGAGAGAGAGAGAGAGACGCACGTAGATACATACATACATACATATATACATACTACATACATACATACATACATACATACATACATACATACATACGAACTCACAAAGAGACTCAAATACAACCATAAGCAGATAGGCACACATACACACAAACAAATAGGAAGACAAAATAAAATGTATAGAATTTTGACGTTTCTAGCAAATCTAAACAAGTAGCCATGAATATTTACATACATCGACTCTACATAAAAAATAATAATAATAATAAAAAAACTGAGCAACAATCACTAACAAAACCAAGTAGCAAACCAGGCAGATTTTTAAGGTCTAATAAGAACATAGCACAAACACTGATCGGGGGCGTGTGCGTGTGTTAGCTATGAGACATGAATATAAGCAAGGGGAGTGAAGGCGGCGGGCGGTGACAGTGAAATCAACAAGTGAATATAAAATGTGACAAAAGTGCTGCCAAATCTGTGCCCCCAGCGCGGTGCCTCGTAAGGTAGCATGAATTATGTAACGTTGCCTCCTCGCTGGAACTGAGGGATTCGCGGTGTTGTTTGAGGGATGTGCTCTGGTGGCTGATTTATGAGAGAAAGAGAGAGAGAGAGAGAGAGAGAGAGAGAGAGAGAGAGAGAGAGAGAGAGAGAGAGAGAGAGAGAGAGAGAGAGAGAGAGAGACATAAAATACATAAGGAAATTAATAAACACTAAGAAATGAGAACAGAAATATAACTTGTAAAACACAGAAAAAAAGAACAAACAGACAATCAGACAAAAAAAAAGTACAAAACAGAGAAGTGATCAGGCACACATACAAACAAACAAACAAACAAACAAGCCGGCCTACAAGACCTGCAAGTAAATCCACAGAAAGTTAGCCTGACAGATATGAAAGACGATAGAGGGAGTGAAACAAACCAGGCCAAGTGATCAGGCAAGCAACCTTACAATTGAGCTTTCAGATGGGCCAGCGATAATTCCATGGTTTGCTTGCTTCACCTGTGCTTACCTGACCCTCGCCTCCCCTCCCTCCGTCTGACCTCACCTTTCAGAGAACCCAGTCGAAAATTAAGAGCGTATTTTTCCCTTTATCTTTTCCCTTTCTCCTCCTCCTCTTCCTCCTCTGAAGTCTTCATTTTCTACTTTCTTTTTTTTCGTAATGTGTATTTTTTTATTCTATTTATTTATTTTTGCTTCTGTTTTTCATTTCATATATATATCTCATATTCCTTCCTCTTTCTCTGTCTCTTCTTTTTTTTCTCATTTTTCCTGATTTTATTTTACTCTTGTTTTTTTTTTTTTTAGATATATAATTTCTTACCCCCTTCATCCCCATCTTTTTCTCACAGTTTCCTGTTCCATTGCTTCCTTATTCTCCTTCCATAATTTTACTTTGGAAATGCTTTAGAACAGAAAACTCTGCAAAGACATGTAAAGTACTCTAGTGCGTTTTCTTTTTTTGTGTATCCGGCCACTTCCTCTGTCTTTTTACCTCTATTTTCTACTCCATATTCCTCTATGTCATCGTCGTCTTCATTCTTCCCTGTTCTCCTCCTTATTTTTCTCCTTATAGTTTTCATCATCATCCTTTTGGATTTCCTCCTCCTCCTCTTCCTTCTACTCCTTTTCCTCCTCCTCCTCCTTTTTCTCCTCCTCCTTCCTCTTCCTCCTTCTCCTTCTCCTTCTTCTCATTCTCCTCCTCGTCCTCCACCTCCTCCTCCTCCTCCTCCTCCTCCTCCTCCACTTTTTCTCCTCCTCCTCCTTCTTTTGCCTCACTAGTAAATCGTCTTTACCTTACAGAATGTTTTCGCATTTTTGTTTTCTTATTCGCAAGCATGAGGAGAAAAATGTAAATGAAAAATATTTGAATGCAAGGATTTTTGATAAAAGCTAGAAATTTGTCTGCAGGTGAAGGAAAGGAATATGATTAAGGGTTTGAGAAGAGATTCAAGGTGTTTATGAAGTTGCCGAAGGAAGGAATTAAGGAATTGTGAAGGCGGTGAATGATGTGAAGGAAATAGACAGGGATGCTGAGAGAGAGAGAATGAATAACATGTTGAAGAAGGAAAAGAATGAATGAACTGAGACGGAATGTTGAAAGAATATATAGCATGTTGGAGAAGTAAAACATAAAGATAGTGAATAGAAAGGGATGCTGAAATGAGAACTAGTAACATGTTCTGGAAGTGAAAGTAAAAGTAAGTTTTGAAGAAATACTGAAAGGAGAGAAGTAAGGTACTTAAGAAATAAAAATAGCAATAAAAGTGGTGAAACAAGTACAAGCAAAAGTTAAATGAGGAAGAATGCCGAAGAGATACAACAAGTTATGTGATTTGGATGTAAAACCGAAAAAAAAAAAGTTGAAGAGATAGAACAAGACGCAATGTGTTGAGGTAAAAGTGGAATTTAAGGAAAAATTGAGAGAAAAAAATGCTGAGTGTTTGAGTTGTGAATGTGTATCTTGGAAGAACAGAGGTAGAGAAAGATTCCTAATGGTGGTTTTATGACCTCGCTGACAAGGTGATCGACTGCTGAACACGTGTAAAATCCTACCTCGGTCAGTCCGGCATTGTGCGGTTAGCAGCGACCACCCTCACTCTTCCCCTTATCACCACAAAATCACCGGCTGTCCTTCCTTCCCTGCTGACTCGTTCTTGTCTGTGTGTGTGGGAGAACGTGGCTGAGAACTGCTCTCATCTCGCTGCAATGAGGAAAGACAGAGCAGAGCAGTAGTTACCGACATGTCCATCTCACCTCATGGCCTCTCCCTGCAACACCTGGCTCACCACTAGGTAGTTTTGGACACAATACATACAACTTCCTAAAACGTCGTGATCAGTTGCGTTTTCATTTTCTGGTCAGTTTTCAGACATTTACAATTAGTGTTCGTTACTATAGATGTGGTAAATTTGCTCTAAAATATATAGTGATAGTGATAGTGGTAGTACAGAAATGTACCAGTACAGTAATGATGTTGTGATACTAGAATATATCACTCAGTTAATGCCTTGTGCAAAGCATCAGGTAAAAATGTTAACGATGAAAGATCTAAAGCAAGAAATAGCATGAACATTAAGATTCATGCTTGAATTAATGTTGACACCGAATGTATCAACATTAAATCAGTTTGTATTCACTCACTTGTCGAATTCAGACTTTCGTTCATTAATCCCAAACCCAGGTTTTGATTTGGTTTTACTGTTCCTTCAACATTCCCTTTCTAATTGTTTTGGCAGTCTGGTCGGGTGGACAGTGGAGTTTCCACCGTTAGACAGATACAGACTGGTTTAGTCTCTTTAAAGCTCATTTGTAATAAATAAAAAAAAAATTACAATCAAATGCATACTCCAATCTCACTTTAAAAAATGGGAAATATGCAATTTTCGTCACCTTCCGAAAGCTAGTATGTTTATCAAGTTATCTGAAAGATTTCCAGTACAGGTAAATTTCCAGTACCCGCATTCACAACAAAAAATATGCAGATGTTTTTCCTATGTTAATTATGCGACGTATTGCATTTTAACACATCAACCGCAAGTTTTGAAACAAATTTGTCCAGCAAAAACTTACACTTAATTGAGTTTTGTCGATGGAAATTTTTCTCTATATTTATATGATAATAGAGATGCGCTCTTTACTTAAAAAAAAAAAAAAGAGGTATTAGTTTTATGTACAAAATTCTTTTGCTTTCTTATGATTATGATTAACCGCAATAAACGCTGTTTTGCACTAGTACATTGGTGTAAAGAAATGTCATTTATATTATATAGACATACCGCCGCCTAAAGCAATGAGATACAGTCTGGTTTTGCCACTCTATTAAAAGAAGAAGAAAAAAACTAGCGTAACTCAAGATTCAGAGGTGGTGTTGAGTTCCCACTTTGGGGAACTCAACACCATGAGGAGGTAGATTGCCGCCCTGGAAGCCTCACCGCTGAATAAAAAGAAGAATCATCTGGACACTTGTTTGAGGGAGAACAGCAAACCCCTGACAACTCGCTGTGGACAAAGCATCACAGGACACCGTTGCGCCTGATAGCCGGAGTTCTTTTTTTTTGTCTCTTTCTCTTCCTTTCTATAGAACTGGACCACTGAGTTACCTCAGGACTAGAAAATTCTACAGGGCGTGAAGTGTCATGCTGATGAAAGCGCTGTATTCCTAATAGAGCACTTTTTACTACTCTCTAATTAATGAGAACATCCCTGAGTCCTCCACGCAATCTCGTCTAAAGGGGAATGTCATTAAGCATCATTAAAAGGAAGAAAAATGCGAAATCTCTCACTTACCGATTACAGATCTATTGAATAATACATAAACTACCTTTTGGGACGCTGAAACACCATTAAACTGCGCACTCTTCGGGTCTATTCGCTTTTTACTGAATATTTTAAGGGAGATTAGATCGTGTCCTGGAGGAGCCGCACCCCATTGTGGAGCTTAATGAGCGCGAGGGTGTGAACGGGAGGGTGGGTGAGGCAGGTCCCGGCCTTCCAACGCTTCCAGTCCATGTCCTGGTTTGTCCTGTGTTAACTAGTAATCTGGTGCGGCCAGTGTCCACCGGCCATTACTAAATTTAACAAAAACACGTTAGTGTATTTAAAATTTTCGTGTCTTCTTTATTTGATTGTTATTCTTGATGTCCGTGAGAATTGTTAACGAAAAATTAAATTTAAACTACGCCAATGTTGTTCTATCTATCTGAGTTTCTTATCAGTTTATTCTTTAATTGGTCATAAAGCTTGTGAACAATCGAGGTTTTATTACCGTCAGTTGCTAACGTTCAGAAAACCGTATAATATATATATATATATATATATATATATATATATATATATATATATATATATATATATATATATATATATATATATATATATATATATATGCAAATAAAGGAGAGAATGGACGTATTCAAGAGACTATTGTATATAGAAAAAAGTGCATTGTAAAAGTTGTTCGTGGTTACGGGCAAAAAGGTGTCCAGTATTGAATGGCATTAAGGAAATATTGAACAAAGGCTTATAAATGTTGGTGTCATCGTATTCCCGAAGGCTTTTTTTTTTTCCTTTTTCCTTTTATAATGATGTTATTGAGTAAAGAAATATAGAAAGTCGTTAAAAACTCCAATTAAACCACTTGGAAGTTAGTGAATTTCCATCTACAAACCACTTCTTCATTTGTTTATAAAGTTATCTATTCTTGGTATTTTCACAAAAAAATGTTGGCATTTTTTAAGTAAATCCACTTAAAAGTTGCCATACCAATATCTCTAATCATTATATTCTTTGCTTGATCCTGCGTACCTGTTGTAGTTATTTGTGTCAACCCATAAAGAAACACGTAATCTCTAATAATTGCGAGCTGCGCCCACTAATCATAAACACCCTGTGAGAGCAGAGCAAATTCAATGAGCACAACGATATCAGAAAAACATGTACAAATAGAAAAATTATTATAATCAAGGCGCCGCCACCTCATGTAGGGTACCGCCACTGAAGCACCTC
>CM035192.1:3985635-3995635 GCA_020233015.1 Callinectes sapidus
CACACACACACACACACACACACACACACACACACACACAGTAAGGAAGAAGAAAGACGAAAACAAGGTGCAGCCACTCTTAAATCTGCAATAACTTTGAAACTCTATCTGGAAACGAGACAACATACGATCCGTAGACGGCGTAGTGAGATGCGGACCACAGAAGAAGAAAAAAGAAGGGAAAAAAAAGCAGGTAATAAAACACTGGATACCACATCATGATCCCTAATGACCCATAGAAACGGCGCGGCGAACAGCGAAGGGTCTCTTTTTCTGCCGCTGCCCCTTTTTCCCGCCTTTGGTTACTTTGTGCTGAGGTAATTGTCGTTGGCCAAAATTACACGACCTTCGAAGTATGACAAGTGACGCCTGTTGCCATTGTTTCGCTTTCCTTTCTTACTTAGACTTTATTTTTTCACGTACCTTTGTCCTGTATTGGGTTAGTAAAGAATGTTCTTTTTATTGTTGTTTGCCTTATAGATAGAAAATACAAATGGATAGTTGATATATTTCCAACATAGAGCACACAATTTATGTACTTTTCTAAACATTTTCACTGCTTTTTAACACATATACAATTAATAAATAACTAAAGTAACATCTTTCAAAAACCACTTCCAAACAATGCACTGATCAGATATTGCACTTTTCACGGCGTTCTTTTTATTGTAAATGCTGAGGAAGATTCTGTGGATTGCTTCTATTATTGTTAATTGTTGCTGCATGTCACTGTGAAAGTATTAAATATTAACCTTTTTTACCATTTTTTGCTTCTTTCCTGCAGATTCAAGAGTTTCCTGCCAGACGACTGCGGTGTTCGAGGTAAAGTGTTGTCTCCCTAAATTTTGTTTTTGTGTATATCATTTTTCTCTAAGATAGGAATGAGTGGGATGATTTGTTTTCCTTTCTCAGGGCACCCCGCTTAGCTGGCTCATTAGTGTCTTGATCCCCCTCTTTGGTTTCTCGTGCAGTGAAGTGCGCAGCAGGGGTGGAAGTGAGGATGTTGGTGACGGTGGTGATGGTGGTAGTGACTGGTTGGTGGTGGTGATAGTGGTGGTAGTAATAGTAGTAGTGTGTTAATGATGGTGGCGGTGATGAACAGTTTTAGCAGTAGCTCATATATTAGATCTATACTACTACTACTACCACCACCACCACAGCAACCACAACCACTACTACCACTAATGTTGTTGGTACTATTACTACTACTATACAATTGCCACCCTAACTACTAATCATACTCTAAGGTAGTTGTTATCAGATTATTGCCGTTTATCACTGTCTAGACTGGTTAACGTATATTTGGAGTGAGAAGGGCGTATGCTCCTGCAAGGCGGATGTCGCTATGTGGTGAAGGGGTGGGAAGGTATTGAGAACGTGTTAACAAGAAGGGAAGGATGATAGGAAGGGTGTAATGAATAAAGGGGTGATGAACGAGGAGGAAGAGTTGTTGTAATTAGGTAGTATAAAAAGATGAAAGGAATGGAAGGCAGGCGAAAGGGAGCATAGAAAGGTAGGGAGAGGAAAGCAGAGAATTAAAAGGAGGGACAAAATCAAGAAATTAGTACTAGATGAAATGAGTAGAAAATGGAAACTGAATTGGAGAAAGAGAAAGAAATAAAGACCATAACCAGCGAAGAGGGAATGGAGGAAAGGGTGAGAAGAGAAGAAGGAATTATCACATGAGGAATAAAGGAGGAAGATAGTATGGAGAAGAAGCGGTTAAAGAGAAGCAGTTGGTGTGGTGGTGGTGGTGGTGGTGGTGGTGGTGGTACCGAAGGCATCTGCGCCAGGATGCTGAGGGATATTATCAGGGGACTGGCGAGGCTCAGGGACATTGTCTCTTACACTTTACAACTCTCCATCACGCTCAAGGTTAGCGGTGACTGCCTGCCGTGCTGCGTCCAGGTGGTGGTGGTGGTGGTGGTGGTGGTGGTGGTGGTGGTGATGGTAGAGGGGGAGGAAGAAGAAGAAGAAGAAGAAGAAGAAGAAGAAGAAGAAGAAGAAGAAGAAGAAGAAGAAGAAGAAGAAGAAGACAGAAGAGGAGGAGGAGGAGGAGGAGGAGAGACTGTACTGCAGGAATTGTACTCTTACGGCATGAGTTCTTCGTGTTATGACAGCGGTGGCTAGATAAGAAGTAGATGAAACTTTGGTGAAAGAGTTAGTGGTCTTTGTAGTAGTAATGACAGTAGGAGATGTGATTTAATAGTTTAGCTGTAGACCTGATAGTAGAAACAGCAACGGCAGCAGTAGTAGTAGTGGTGGTGGTAGTAGTAGTAGTAGTAGTAGTAGTAGTAGTAGTAGTAGTAGTAGTAGTAGTAGCAGTAATGATAGTATCCATATCATCAAAAACAACACCCAAAGTAGCATGAACATCAAACCACAACATACCTTTCCATTTCCTCTCCTCAACCCTTCACCACAACCACCACCACCACCACCACCAACAACAACAACAACAACAACACAACCTCCCTCCTCCCTCACTTGACCGTCGCTATCTGTCTCCCAACCCACCATTTGCAAACAAATGTAACACACATCATGAAACAGAGGGTAACTAGAATATACTGAATCATTAACACCACTACTGACTGGAACAAAAGGCATAGTTACATCAAGTCAAATTTTCTAAAGTGTTTTTTGGGCAGTGTTGAGTGGTGTGTGTTTGCCCATCGAGTATATTTACAGCGTGTTGAAGTCTCCTGTATCAGACAATAATGATTATATCCCTAGTTGCAGAAGTAATGACAAGGTAGTTGTTAAGGAAGATAAGAGTGAACGATAGAGGAACAGATACGCTCGAAGAAGGGAAGAGAGAACACAAAAGGCAAGCACAATGGAAGAGGGCGCTGGACAAGGTGGACAGGGAGGAGATGTAGCACTCGAGGAAATAATGACAGAGCTTTGTTCGTGTTGGATCTGATTGCCTAATACAGTAAGGAAATTATGTTGAGCATATGTTAGCCTTTCATCCTAGCGTCACTCTTGAGAGTGAAAATATAAAGGGCAGTGGAAATTACATAAGAAAATCATTAATAAGCAAATAATAGACTGAAATCAAAGGAAAATAATCGGAGAATTGTATATTACGTTATGATGGAAATTTCTGATAAAAAAAAAAACAATAATTTATTGCGTATAACCTTTGGTAGAATCTACTCAAGATACAACTGATCTGGTCACAGAAGTACAGCAATCAGTGAAGAAACACAACCCAACGAAAACTTAATGAATAAAGACAAAGAAAAAAAAGGTAAAAAATATGCATACAAAAGGCCATTGCTCAATAGAAGGCTCCATCGACAAGAAGAGAAGAGTTCTTCTCACATACAATGATAGTACGTACCTAAAAAACATGGAACTCCTCTGTTGACGAGAAGAGAGGCGTCCATCTGAAGCACGATAGATCCTGAGGGCGATCTACACACACGTACAAGCTAAACCAGACCTGCATTGCCTTTAACAGCCTTCCTGCAACACAATCATCCTTCACATGACATCGTTTTTCAGCTTATCACTGAGATGATTGCACACCCGCGCCTGACACCCTGGGAATGACGAAACCATCTGTCAGGGAGCAAAGGATGGAATACTCCTTTGACTGATGACACTTTAGCCGGTGCACTCGTTGATCCGTAATACAATGGCGAGAAGAATGGACCTTACGATACCTGACATCCCTTTGAGATTATAACACTGCGCTGACTCACCATGGTGGACGAGGTACCGCCTAATGGAAAGGAGTAAAGGAAGTGGTCATGTAGTTTGACAAGTCAGGGTTATTGTGGGGCTCATTAGATGTGTGATGTATGTGTCATCTTAACAGGTTAGTTGTAACATAAAAAAGATACGAGAGTATGTATAAAGCCATTATGGGTATAAATGGCAGTCCTTGTGAAAATGGTACAATAAAATGTAGGGCAGTCCTAAAGGCGGATTCCAAAATATCTTCAGCGTATCACCATATAAAGTTCTTTATTTGATATGCATTTTCCATTAGGCTAATACAGTAAGGGAATGATGTTAAACATATCTTAGCCTTTCATCTTAGCGTCATTCTTGAGAGTGTAAAATAAAAGACAGAGAAAATTACATAAACTAGAATATAAAGAAAATACGAAATAGGTAAATTATAGACTGAAATAAAATAGAAAATGATAGGAAAATAATGTGAAAACCTAGTGTAAACTAAAAGCAGTAATTATTGTTAAACCTCAAAAACTAAATATAGAATAACTAAGCATAAATTAGGTAAAAAAAAAAAAGTCTTAGTCATGTGTGACCACAAACCATGCACCAAATAGAATTGATTTCTTTACTGCATGTCGGTAAATTTTTCTCATAATCTTCTACAACTTTTTGTAAACGTTTTTGTACTTGAGTTCCTTAAACAGTTTAGTTGCCTGTAAAGGACAAAGTTAATTTTCTAGTCTTTCTTTTTCTTTGTCGAAGCAAACAGTTTTTGCTGTACTTTGAGTGTTAATAAAGGGCGGTCTGATCAGTAAAAGGGTTAGGCAGCTACGCACCACAATATTCAAACAAGTAGTTACTTTGAATAACCTTAGCGTTGCAGGAATGTATGGGTCTCTCTCTCTCTCTCTCTCTCTCTCTCTCTCTCTCTCTCTCTCTCTCTCTCTCTCTCTCTCTCTCTCTCTCTCTCTCTCTCTCTCTCTCTCTCTCTCTCTCTTTTGTCAAGTCTTTTCTTGTGTGTGTGAGACCTGTGTGTGTATTCATTATATATACCAGTATTCTTCGACAATGTATAACAATGTATTCCTTTCTTTCACTTGGGTTTGGGTTTCCCGGATCACATCTTCATTTTAATGTTGACCTTGTGACGTTCATACTTTTGCCGTGTACTCCCCGCGGCAGGAGTACTGGTGTGTAACATTAAGTCCTCTGATTGAGCGAACGACCTTGGGGCTGTACTTTTCATTATATAGTTCTGGAGAAGATTGCTGTCCGTCACCTACTCCCTCTGTATTGAGTGAATTACGAGGTTATTGTCATGGTCTCTCGCACCATATAATCCCGCAAATAAAAAGTCCCATTCATGCTTGTAATGACGATGACACGCGACAGACGGTACGGTAGTTTCTCCATTTTGTGAATGGCGACGCTCTGTTACTCGTACCTAGACTGATTATATTGCCCGCTTCGCTGCATTACTGCTCTGTAGAAAACTAGTCTATTGCCTGCTGGCTCTGTTTCTGGAGAACTTTTTTTATGTATGTGAAAGGAGTTAACCAAGGAAGTGGGTGGAATTTGCAGTTCTGGAAAAAAAGTTCAATAGAATAGACTCTCTCATTTCTAGGTCGTATCACTTCTGGGGAAGTTTAATACTCTTTTCTTGAAGCACGTTGAAGTCGTGGTGAGTTCTTGCATTAGTAAGATGGCTAATAAACTGATTCACTGCTTCCCTCGCTGGGTATAGCGTGTTAGTGAACCCACACGATATAGAACAAGTGAATGTTATGGCGTTACGAAAGATTGTGAAGCAAAATATTGTAACAGGAAACTAATAAAATAAATAATGTTTTAAAGAGAAAAATAAACGTCAAACTGAATGCATAAAGTAAACTGATGAAGTAGATGTATAAGTGAAGTTAACGAATAATGCTAACGTAAATACTGTAAGTACTGTAAGTGTGGTACGCTATTCTCCTACATCTTAAAGGATTCTGATCTATTATCATATCACTCAAAACGAGACTATAACTTCGCTATAGTATCTTCTCTTAAGTGTTGCCATTCCTCACCAAGCCGCTCTCTTTACTCCGACTTCGCCGACCTCATCCAAACATTCTCCGTATGTAGTTTATGGACATGGGTTGAGTAGACTCTCCACCTCGCACCACCCGTTGTCTAATTATGCTCCTATTATTCTGCTCAGAAACTTTGAAACCCATTCTTGCAAGACGTAATATTCGATTATGATCAATTTTGATTTTACACGCTATTCTCTTTCATTCTGATGTTTACCTTCTCTGGTTTATACAGTAAATTCACGGGGAAAAGCTAATTCAGTACTGTAAAGCTGTAGCGAAAATATCATTTCATTAATACACCTTTTCCTACTATGGATAAGATTAGTTCTAGACACTACTCCTTTCTCCTCTGGTAATTCCTCCGAGATATATACAGTTAATTCATGCAGGGAATGTAATTTGGTGTAGCGAAATTAGAAAATATCAACCTTAATAGGCATATTTTCTCTGCTTTTTATTTTGTTTCTCTTGGAAACATTCTCAGTTTGACTACACTTTTTTATGAAAAAAAAAAAAAAAATGCAATGCAGTACAGAAAAATAATGGGAACATTTAAACTTTGATTTATAAACTATAACTTTCTGTATTGTGATCGATTCAAGTCTTCAATAACATACTTATCTTTAAAACTGGTTTGTGCATATTTCATACAAATCATTCATGTAGAAGTAATACATTGCATATAAATAAACGCGTTCGTGCGCCCTTGGTCTTAAAAAATTGGGTTTCGGTCTTTTTAATTTTTTATTGGTGTTATTTCACTTATGATGCAGAATTATTTTTTTATCTATTTACTTAAATAAAGAACGGAAACTTGGAAACTCAAGAGCTCTCGGTACCGTTTGATAGTACAGTCCGTAATCCATTTTCAAATCATAAGTATTAGTCTCTCTGCCTCAGTGGTATCATCCATCACTGAGAGAAAATAATGAAGGATCTGCGCTGTAATGACCTTCGCTTGAATTGATGACCATATTATCCTATATGTGTTGAAGGTCTTTGATTCTGAATATTCGTTCTTTTATATCCTTTTTTTTTTTTTTTGTGTGTGTGTGTGTGGTGTGTGTGTGTGTGTGTGTGTGTGTGTGTGTGTGTGTGTGTGTGTGTGTGTGTGTGTGTGTGTGAATGTGCGTGTGCATGCCTGCTTGCATGCGTGTGTAAGTGTGTGATTGGTGTGTAACTAAAGTATTTTCACGCGGCTTACGTATGCTAACGGGGTGCAGCTGCCGCCGTCCCATTTAGGTATTGAAGGCGACGCACATGCCTTTGTTATCTTGTGATGTGTTTTTATCAGCGAGGCGTTCGGTCGTCATTTTGCCAGCGTCCCTTCGCGCGGTGAGAGTATGACAAACATCCTGCAAGACTAGGCACTTAAACCTCCCGGAGTAATGATCCTCCTCCCTCATGTTTAGCATCACTTCTTCTGACAAATTATCCAAGACTCTCTCTCTCTCTCTCTCTCTCTCTCTCTCTCTCTCTCTCTCTCTCTCTCTCTCTCTCTCTCTCTCTCTCTCTCTCTCTCTCTCTTCTGTGTGTGTGTGTGTGTGTGTGTGTGTGTGTGTGTGTGTGTGTGTGTGTGTGTGTTTCAGTTTGAGCGTGCGTGCTTGCTTGTCTAATTGCCTAATTATCTGCGCGTGTTCATGTATATTCATGCATTCGTTGTGGCGGTGTTTTGTGCGGTCAAGTACAATGCGAAGATTGTACAGAGGCTTGTGTTTCCTTCCTCTCAGATTGCAGTGCGTGGCTTGCTCTGTAAATAACTGTGGTGCTATCTTTTTTTTTTTTTTTTTTCTTCTTTTTTTTTCAATACTTCACATGCAGGACTTGCTAAAGTTTCAATGTTAATAGAGAAGTGGTATTATGCTGACGGTTATCGTGGTATTGGTAGTGGTATTGATATGGTCATTGCTTCTGCTCCTGCTGTTGCTGCTGCTACTGCTGCTGTTGCTGCTGCTGCTGTTGCTGCTGCTGTTAGTTCTGGCGGCAGCAATAGTGTGGTGTTCTGGTAATGATAGTGTTGGTTTTGGTTGTGGAGGTTATACGTTAATTGCTATTTCTGCGGCTGCTATTTATACTGGTGGTGGTAGTGGTGGTGGTGGTGGTGATGGTGATGGTAGAGGTGGTGTGACAAGGGGTGGTGTGCAGTGTCTGGCGGGGCGGGGTGACACGGAGCGGCGGGACTGGTGTGCGTGATTGCCTCGATGCTATACATTGATGAGACACATATCTTGGTGATGAGATGATTCACCGTGACCACATGGTTCTGGGAAGAGAAAACAATAACCGATAGCAGGCCAACATAAGTACGTATTGTTAAATGAAACACGCCGGCAATGTGAAGATGAAAGAATGGTGGAGGGATGTTGGCAGGGCTCATTATCACTGTGCATTCCATGAACTGAAATTGCTTATTGAAGAGAAATGTATCCACCTTATTTTTTCAAATTTCAGAGAACACACTGTCACGATTCTTAACCATATTTCCTTTGCTTTTCCCTCACCAGTGTGTATACCTAATTATAGGGAATTTCCTCCGCTGTGCAGTATTGATAACTTTCCGGACCAACCACGGCTCCTCCCTTGCTAATCACGCCACACTTGCCTATCAGTTTCGCTTGGTGGATCTCGTTTTTTGCTGCCACGTCTGAGGTGAACTCTTGAGTGTTAAGCATTTACACTCACTAACAAGTTTCGTGCTTACATGTCTGTTCGAGAGTGAAATGCTATGTATTTTCTGAAATGTAAATTTATGTATACATAAGAATTTATAAGCATGAGAGTCCTGCAGTCTTGCATCTGGAGATTGTATTACCGTCATGTTAAGGTCGTACTGGGTTCAATACCCCCGGTGATGCAACCTTGGGTTACCTGTCGCGACACCTGCCCATTACATTCGTTCTTTGTCGAGATGCCGCCGTTGTGTCATCCGGCTGTTCCGGCAGGTAAGTGATGTGCATGCAGTTAAAGAAGAGTGCCTACATGCACGCCCTTTGTTCCCTTGCCCCTGTGCTTGTGGCAGCTGTTGTGCATCAGGGTAAATATATATCCACAAGCCCGATGACAGTCATTACTGACGCGATGATCTCAAAGTATAGGGTTCCACTCAGTTCACTCATTCTTCTTTCTCTCTTCCGCGCTCTGACTCATCCGCGCCATCACTGAAGTGAACGCTATCAGTCTGTGAAAAATGGATGGATAACGGGGTGGCCGACGCCTCAATCGCCACTGGTAGGAGGGCACGAAGGGCGGGCGGTGGTCGGGCCGGGACGGGCTCTGCTGACCTTTTAACCTCAGTAAGATCTGGACGAAGGGAACCGCCGATTAAAATGGCGGGAGGAGGGATAATTGACCCTCCCGGTGTTATTAGAGCGTCAACTGCGATTGCAGATCAGTGGGCCAATAATGAGAGGCCACGGGCGGCGGTGTGATCCGGGCGAGGTAGCAGAAGGACGCGGAACGTGGACGCGGGGCAGCCTGGCGGGAATGAAACACCATTGCGTGCAGGGGACGCGAGGCACCGTGTAGGCTGCAGGGCCCGTGTAGGGTGAAGGTCGTGTTAGTTCAAATCACTGCCCTGCAGCTTGAGAAATGTCCCGGATATATAATAATCCGAATATTTCTCTCTCTCTCTCTCTCTCTCTCTCTCGCGCTCGTTCTCTCTCTCTCTCTCTCTCTCTCTCTCTCTCTCTCTCTCTCTCTCTCTCTCTCTCTCTCTCTCTCTCTCTCTCTCTCTCTCTCTTGGGTGTGTGTGTGTGTGTGTGTGTGTGTGTGTTATTCACCACGGTCGCCTGCTGGTCATCCAGCCAGCCTTTTCCTACGGAGCGAGCTCAGACCTCATAGACCGATTTTCGGGTAGAGCTGAGACCACATCACACACTACACGCCGTGACAGCGAGGCCACAACCCCTCGTGTGTGTGTGTGTGTGTGTGTATGTGTGTGTGTGTGTGTGTGTGTGTGTGTGTGTGTGTGTGTGTGTGTGTGTGTGTGTGTGTGTGTGTGTGTGATAATAATGCTAATAATAATCATAGACGGTTTGTTTGAATGCAGCTTACAATTGTTGGATGAAAATCTACAGGTTAACATACAGATCCTTATTTTCTTAACATTCACACACCTTTAGCCTACCCAGTCGCATCTGACAACTCGTGTGTGTGTGTGTGTGTGTGTGTGTGTGTGTGTGTGTGTGTGTGTGTGTGTGTTTATGTCGGCCACCGCATTCTATAACTTA
>CM035192.1:4004644-4019644 GCA_020233015.1 Callinectes sapidus
TCCTCTTCCTCCTCCCCCTCCTCCTCCTCCTCCTCCTTAAAAAAAACAACAACAAGAGGAACGCCAACAAGATCAGTATCAAGACATACCACCACTGCCACGGTGACTCTTAAAAGATATTTAAGAGTCTTTGGAATACTTTCGTTTACCATTGTGCCTGTTATTGTATTTTTATGTGTGTATATCTGGTTGTCTATCTACGTATCTATCTGTCCTATTTATCTATCTAAGTCTAAGTTCTGTCTATCCATTTGTTTCTCTATTCGTCTATGTATTTATATGTATGTCTACAATTGTTTATCTATCTGTGTCGCTATGTCCTGACGGTAGCTCTCTCTCTCTCTCTCTCTCTCTCTCTCTCTCTCTCTCTCTCTCTCTCTCTCTCTCTCTCTCTCTCTCTCTCTCTCTCTCTCTCTCAAGTCTTAAACGTAAAGATTATGTACCAATATCCTTCTTGTTTTAATTGGTTTTGATGGTGGTGAAGGTGTTTTTCTTGTTATTCTGGTTCTTGTTCATGTTAAGGTTATTGTTTTTTTCCTTATCCTTTTTCTTCTCATATTTTTTTTTGTTTCATTTTCCCACTCTTCAGTAACATAACCACTACCACCATAACCACCATTATAACCTCCAATCCTCTATCATTTATATCACTATAATTTTTTTTCAATATCATCACTGTTTATTTGTTTGTGGTGTTTTTACAACCGACCTGCAGTTTTGTTTTGTTTTTTCCGTTCACTTGGGAGCACTTACTTAAGAGGTTGGAAATGCAAGTCATGGTGGTAAAGAGAGAGAGCGAGAGAGATAGAGAGAGAGAGAGAGGGAGGGGTGGGGGTGGAGGAGAGCAGGAGATTCTCCACACTACTCTGCAAGGTGGATCTCCATAACCGGTTTCCCCTCCCCTCTATCCTCCTGCTGTCTCCTACCGACCTTCCTTTTCGCTTTCACCCTCGCATAGTGTCCGCAGTGGCGATGCTTCCTTCTTATCGCTACTGGCACTCCCTCATACACAGTGACGCTCCAGTGCATGAGAGGTTCAAAGTAGTGGTTTGTCTTGAGGGTGGTGGCCGGTGGAGGAGAAGAATAAGGTGGAGGAGAAGGATAAGAAGGAGTAAGAGTAAAGAGGAGAAGGAAGGGAAGTGTTTTTTCTTCCTTTTTTTTAGCTTGTGGTAATGGTTATGATGTCATGTAGTGGTTACTCAGGATGATTACTAAGGATGATAGTAGTAGTAGTAGTAGTAGTGAAAAATAATATTCAGTTAACATATGATAATATTTCTGCATAATTATATTTTTTTAACTCTTGCTGTGAAGAGAACTGACAGAAAAAATAGAAACATTGAGCAGGTTAAACACCCACCGTTGTACGCCATTATAAACGCAAAGGAAAGTTTTTTTTTAGATAAACTATGTGCTTGATGAGTTGGAACTAAAGAGAATAATTTAACTGTGAAAATGGTTTGTATTAATTTCCAATCTTTCATCCTAAGAGAGAGAGAGAGAGAGAGAGAGAGAGAGAGAGAGAGAGAGAGAGAGAGAGAGAGAGAGAGAGAGAGAGAGAGAGAGAGAGAGAGAGAGAGAGAATTGCCATACCAACAAACAAAGATAACATACATCATTTAATTTAACCTATACTTCCCTATCTTAAAACCTACATGTTTATTACGTATGTGCAACCTAATTAACATATAGAATTAAAATTAATCTTTTAATAAATTATTTCCACCCATATCGTTCTATCTCAAAACTTGCATTCCTTATCTCTGTGCATCAACAGTCTCCCATCTTCCCTTATAAATTACTAATGAACAATGGAACAATTAACATACACATTTTAATTCATTCCTTTTAACTTATCCATTTTCCTATCTCAGAATCTGCCTCCTTTATCAACACACATCAACATTTTTCCGTCTTCCCTTATACAGCCAGACTACTTTCCTTGCACGCATTCCAAACACAGATGCGCCGCTCCAGATAACCCATCACAGTGGCATTCCCCGATGTGTGCTTTTAGGAGACGCATTAGTCTTAATTAATACACTTAGCATACTGAACCCCACAAGCTGGCCGAGGACGGTGGTGCTTAAGTGCTGTTTGAGTACTACTTCAATGTTTTTACGTGTAAATAATAGGAGGGGGGAAAAAAAGACGGAATATTTTCTTTTGTCTTACCTTCTTTCAGTGTTGTTATGGTGATATTGGTGAGTAATGGTGATGTTGATATGTGATGGTAGCAGAGGTGGAGATAGTGACTAGTGTAGCTTACTTGTAGGGGTAGTGGTAGTGGAAGCTGGCCGTTTTTCTTATTCCCTTTTGTGGTGGTGATGGAGATGCCTACGAGCATGTATGGTATGTGATGGTAGTAAAGATGATGATGATTGCTGGAGCGCAGTAGTGGTAGTAGTAGTAGTAGTAGTAGTAGTAGTAGTAGTAGTAGTAGTAGTAGTAGTAGTAGTAGTAGTAGTAGTAGTAGTAAGAAAAACAATACTAGGTGTATAAAAAAAAACTCTTTTCATGCTCTGATGACAATAGCAACATTAGTGATAAGTGGGATGGTGACAGCATGGGAAGGTGACGACTAGTGAAGCGTGGCGTGATCTGTATGTCTGTGTCCTCCCTTGTGTTGTGTCCGTCCCAACACAACACAGGGCAACGGGAGATAAGAGGCAGACAAAACAAAGGGCTAAAGGCTATACTGATAAATTGCCACTTGCCTTTCGTGTCATTTTAGCGTTGTATTGTATTCCGCACTGAAGGAGGATTAGCATACATAGATGCTGATAAATGACGGCAAGGAGACGCGAGAGCAAGGAATGATGTGACACAAATAGATATAAGTTGGACATAACGTGCCCAGTGAAGGTTTCTCAGTATCCCTTTCTGTGTACATTTTGTTTTCTCTTCTGAAGGGACAAAAAAGTTAACTAAAGAAGCTTGAGAAGGGAGGGTGTTGCGGCGTGGCTGAGAGGGAAAGAAAATAAGAGATGTTTGTGGGGTTGTTGCTCTCTAAGGTATCAAGGTTACGAGTACGAGAGGAGACAAAGAAAATGTATGTGATATAGTAATGCATATAGAATGAAAGAAATGTTTATAATTGTTTAATGATAGGAACATGGGTAAGAACAAGAATAAGAAATGAAGAAGGAGAAACAGGAAAACATAAAGTATTAGACAAGAAAAATAATATTAAGACACAGGGTAAGAGCAAGAATAAGAAATGAAGGAGGAGCAAGAGGTGGAGGAGTGCAAGAACATGAATAAGAAATGGAGAAGGAGAAAGTGGAGAAAGATTTTGTTGATAATCATTAAAAAAATAATAAAACATCATAAAAAAATAACGAGATCAAGAAAAGGGAATGAAAGAGTACAAAAACAAACTCCCTCCCTCCACTCCACATGTAACAAGATAAAAACAAGTACAAAACAAGATAAGAAAATTAAGAAAATGTTTAATAAAAAAGAAATAGCAACAAGAAGGGGAAGGAGGAGGGGGAGGAGGAGGAGGAGGAGGAGGAGGAGGAGGGGGAGGAGGAGGAGGAGAAGAAGGAGGAGGAGGAGGAGGAAAGAATGTAACTATGCCAGCCACGCTTCTCAACTCCCTCCACCAGTCTAAATAAGGCCTCACCGGCGTGTGGCGACCTCGACCCTGTGAGCTGAACAACCAGAAAAGCCCTTATGACTCCTGCATTATTCACCGGTAGCGATCACTTCTATGGCAATGACTTCACTCTGCTTCTCCTCACCCTCGCCCTCGCCCTCTCTTTCTTGTCCAGGAGCCACGATGGGGGAAAAATATGCGGCTGAAACAAGTGCAAGTCACGTGTCTGTGCTTTCATTCCTGCATGACAGCTCAGATGACAGGTTTTATTATAGTGATCGTGCAGGATAGGAGAGTGGAATGGAAGAGTGGCGACAGAGGCCGAGTAGCGCTCCAGTAGCCGCTCTGTAACTTGTTCTTGGTTCTCTGCGAGGCTCGGATACCAGAAGGGCTTAGAGTAAAAAAATGAGGGGAAAAAAGTAATGCGGGCAGGCAGCATAGTGGGCTGTAACTATCCCCAACTCAAGCTAGGCAAACCTGGTTAAAGCGGGCGAGAAAAGCCGCCTGTGGTGGTTATTTTTGTGATTGTAATCGTTTTGAGCGAATGAGTGCTGGCTTGTTAATAAGAAACGGGAAAAGAGGAGAGAGACAGAGGAGAAAAGGGAGAGAGAGAGAGAGAGAGAGAGAGAGAGAGAGAGAGAGAGAGAGAGAGAGAGAGAGAGAGAGAGAGAGAGAGAGAGAGAGAGAGTGAAGTAAGACATTATCAACACGATGAAAGTAATAAAAATAATATATTCCCCAATTTAAATAAAAATGCAATATATATAATTCATAGCAAGTGCGCAAACACTCAAGTGGTCGGCGTCTTGCATTCATAGAGGAGACGGGAGGCGACCTTTGACAGTGTAACCTAATGTCTAATTCCTGTCTCGCGTGTCGGTACCTCTCAGCTAAAGACGTGAGGCTGACGAGCGGCTGATGTGCTTCAAGAGGCGAGTAATTTTGCTTCAAGAGGTATCCTGCAACTTCCCCTTGAACCATATTCTTAAACACAACTTCAGTACTTTTGAAAGGTACTTGCTGAAATTACTCTTGTTTTTAAGTTGGTTTTTATTGCATTCTAGTATCAGATCAACAAGATTTCAACATTAGTATCATGGAGAAGCACTCTTGAGAGATTTCAGCATTTCTATGCCCTTTGAAAATGGTGAGGGTGAGCAGAGCATATTGAGTAAGTTTTAGCCCTTACACGATCATTTGATATCGCTGCTACTGTGCACACCCGTGGCCACGCGAGTCACAGCCTCCTCTAACATCCCTTACCCAGAATCCTCAACTGTTTGATGCCCCAGCACCCCAGTCACCCAGTAACCTACCCACTAACCTTCCTCCTCCTCCTCCTCCTCCTCTTCTTTCTCCTGCTCCCCCCCCCCTCACTCACTCCTTCCTAAGCCTCGCCAGACCTGTTCTCACGGACTCCAATCTCACAATTTTCTTGCACTCCGTATTCTCCCCTGAGGAATTGTTTTAATAATAAGCAGGATAATATCTGGTATGGGCAGGTGTGTGCGTGAATTGGGCACCGCAGTCACCGGATTCTCCTCCTATTGGTCAAACATCATCCAGGTGGCGGGTGTCTTGGCAGTGCGGGGCTGCCTCCAATTGGCTGTTCAGGCTCGCTTCTCGCCGCCCATTGGCTAAACGCACGTGTCTCCAAGGTCAAGTGTGCCTGGGAGTCCCTGGAGATTGCTTAGTTTGTTTGTTTTACATGTATTTTCAAGGTTGTTCAGCATGTCTGTGTGTCTGGACAGGATGGCGAGTCGGCCCCCACCGTGAGCGTGTGCTTGCTGCTTCTTTCTCAGGGTGACTTTTACGTGTAGTTGAGAGGACAAACGTAGGACGGCGGGAGAACTTGCGCCGGGGTGAGAGAGGGTGAGGCTTGCCTGGTGGAGGGATGGAGGGAGGGATGAAGGGGAGGCAAGCTCGTTTTTCTTCAGGATTAAGTTTCTCCTGGAAATTGTCCTATCCTTTTCTTGCATATTATCTGACTGTGTGTGTGTGTGTGTGTGTATACGTGTGTGTCTGTCTATCTGTCTGTCTATATGTATGTATGTATGTATGTATGTATGTCTTTGTCTATCTGGTTGTTTGCTTAGGTGTTTGTGTGGTAGTGCTTGCATGCGTGCATACAAACACGTTATCACTTCCTGTTGTTCATACTAATGCATGCTTACATATACGTCAAAGCGAATACGTACAACGAGAGTATTTTTAATTTAGTTTTTATAGATTATACTTTGTTTCACCTCACTGTTGAGCTGTTCTCTAGAACGAGTTTTATGTTCTATCATTCGTGCAATTTGACAATGAAACTACCTATTGTATATCATCATTTCACATATAAACATACATACATACATACATAATTCATTCATTCATACCTGGCAACGTGTGTTTACATTTCCAATAATACAAGTTCTATATATAATTACGTGCACAGATTACGTAGGAAATAATTAAAAAAAAAACATTCTACAAGCCCACTGAGGCGCCACATTCCAACACTGTCTGGGAGTCTTCGAGGGGTTTTTTTCACCACCGCCTCGCATCACAGTCCTCGGTGCGGCGGCTGTGGCTGTGTCTGTGGCGGCGTCCCTTGGTGTCCTGAGTCCCGCCCTGTACACTGCACAGTCCATCTTGCAGGGCGTGGTGGCGCTCGAGTTTGATTTGCAAGTTTTATCATATTTCCGAGTTAAAAATAGGTTGCTCTGGAATATCTCTCGTCTTGATTGGGAGTTAAAAGAGCTGTCTCGTTCCTCTCAGCCAATCAGATGTTTTTTTTTTCCTCTCTCTCTCTCTCTCTCTCTCTCTCTCTCTCTCTCTCTCTCTCTCTCTCTCTCTCTCTCTCTCTCTCTCTCTCTCTCTCTCTCTCTCTCTCTCTCTCTCTCTCTTACCACCACTTCAGCCTCCCAGTCCCCCCCCACCCCCCCTAAAACACCTTTACCTCCCCAGCTGTCCCCCACCACCTGTCCCCCCGCTGCTGCCCACCCCTTGCACCTCAACCCACCTCACTTGCCCGGCTACTTCTGTATTCATTTTTATTTTTTATCTCCTGTTTTTCCTTTCTTTACCTGAATAATCCCGTATTTCATATGATCCTCACTTGGTTAGCCAGTCCACCACCACCCAGCCAGCCAACCACCCAGCCACCCCACAAATATGTATTTTGTTTTCATTATGACTCTCTCTCTCTCTCTCTCTCTCTCTCTCTCTCTCTCTCTCTCTCTCTCTCTCTCTCTCTCTCTCTCTCTCTCTCTCTCTCTCTTTCTCTCTCTCTCTCTCTGCTAGCCACGTGAAGTATTTAGTTTTATCTCGTTTATTTTCGCCGCACTATCATTGTTGTTGTTGTTGCTGTTGTGGTTGGTGTCGCGCTGAAGGTAATGTATTCCCTCGAGTTTTCCTAATGTATGCTGGGAGGAGTGAGGGACGATTGACGAGTGTTCTGTGATTGAGTGACCGTGGTGTGTTGGGTGATGGGTTTAGGGCGAAGGATGGGTGCAAATAAGCGGGTAGACCTGACAGCGACGACGGTTGGCAAGGGTTGACGATGTGTGAAGTTTGGGAAGGTTGAGTTGCATTTGTCAAGGCATTGTTCTTCTTGTACTGAAGGAGTGCCACATTAAAAGAGGGAGAGAGAGAGAGAGAGAGAGAGAGAGAGAGAGAGAGAGAGAGAGAGAGAGAGAGAGAGAGAGAGAGAGAGAGAGAGAGAGAGAGAGATTAACTGCATCCCTGGCTTTGTGATTGTTTAAACTGGTATCATGTTTCATGTGTCAGTGTTACAGTAACTCTTAACGCGCTTAGCTTGGTAGATACTACATAAAGGAATGTAAATTGTGGCCCTCCCTTATTTTAAACAGGTATCTCCTTACATTTGTTCGTGTGTCAGCAAACTCTTCCAGTGCTTGGCTTGATTTGAAGGCATCGTAGTGTTTATTTCAAGGACTCCATATCTTCTACCTGGGTACTTGTTGGTTACTAATTGCGTGCTTGGAATTAAAGTATGTCCTGGAGAGACTTTCTTGTTTATCTATTCATCAGCTGGTGGGGGGTGGTGGAGTGGTGCAGGGGTGAGGCGCAGGTGTTGCAGGAGGAGATGCAGCGGCTGTGCGGGAGCTCGTTCTTCCGCAGGTGTCGCGCCCTTCCCGACCCATCCCCCCCGGCATGGATAGGACTGCCTGGAGTGTACCCTGTCTGGGACTTGGTGAGGCGGCGGCAACAGCTGGAGTGGGTCTTGGGGAATTCGGAGTACATGAGCCTAATGGACTGGTTCTTGCGAGGTGTGGCCGGTTCCCTCTTTGCGCTCCTGTTCATCCATCTTCACCGCCTGATCCGCATCGTCCGCACCGTGGTGAAGGATATCTTACGGGAACGTACTCTTGACCGCCTCTCATCTCTCAGGCGGCCAAGCTTCGGTCTTCACTATTTGCCTTGAAACCTCCAGGAAAGCCGGCCCACCAAGTCCCCCTAGTCCTCGCCAGAGAGCTCCGTCCAATTCGTCTCTAGATTTACCTAAGTGTTTGTAACTAGAATATCTTATCAGAGACGTTCACTCGTGCTTTTATAACTCAATTTCCGTCCTGGTTATTAACATAAACATTTTTTTTTTTTTTTTTACTTTTTAATGATAGTTGTTTTTATTGTAGTCAATCTTATACTTCACTGGATCTGTAATTTGTTTACCGTCAGGAATTTATATTTGTTACTTTAGGTAATTACAGATTCTCTCGAACTGCTTTGACTTAGAGACATGTAGTGGTCCACTAAGGAGGCGCCACAACATCCAGAGGGAGTATCAGGGTATCAGGAGTATCAGTGCTGGACCAGGATAGGACAGGACGCGTCAGCTGTCCTCCCAGAAACCGCGTCACTGTCACCCGAGAAAATATTAAGACACGTTTCTGCTTTTTATATCGGTAAACTATTTATGCCTGGAGTTGTTTCTCCAAATGTTTGGGAGAAGTTCATTAATAGCAGATATTTCAAGGTTTTATTCTGATATACGTACAACTTAAGAAAAAAAATATACATAACTCACGTGTGTGTGTGTGTGTGTGTGTGCGCGCGCACTATTTTGGTACCGTCTATTCCTCAATATTGTCGTCATTGTTACTAACTCTTTCCACGCAAACTAATTCACCAAAGTGTTTTATTGTATGTCTTCGATCACCGCTCTTCGATCATCACTCGTCCTCCTACTGATAATTCTTCATTTATTTCTAAAATTTTCATCAGTCTTTCTGCGGCCATTTCTAAAATTTTGAAGGTTAAAAATTCTGACCCTGAGTAATTACATTTTTATTCTTTGAGACAGTTGGAAAATTTTATTTTTGTATATACATGAAATGGCCTTTCGGTCTGTGAATGGTTTCTGTAAATATTCTTTTTTTTGCTAATGAATGGGTTCGAATTTCAATATTTTGGACATCAATTTGTATAATTTATCTCTTTCAGAGGTTTTTATAATAATCGTTTGGATATTTTTTGCTGCGTAAACTCTACGTATTCATTTGCAGAGTTGCTTCATCACGGACATGCTATAATTCATTTCTGAATTTCACAAGACAAGTTATTAAAGAATAGTCATTATCTAACTTTCAATAAATTATCACCTTTTTTGTGTGAAATGATTCTATTATCGTAATGTTTTAAATCAAACAATCAATCAGTCTCTCACTTTCCTTCATTGTCACCCACAAAACGTTTCAGTGGGAGATCATGTAGAAATTAGTGTGCACCTCTATTCAAAGAAATATATATATATATATATATATATATATATATATATATATATATATATATATATATATATATATATATATATATATATATATATATATATATAACCTGGTTTTCTTCTTTTCAGGATTCCAGCTTTCTAAGCAGAGTAGTGCTACTGGTAAGTAAAAATGTTCAAATATGTTTTATGTGCTCATTTATAGATGTGCACCTCCATATGTGTGCTTTCTGTTGTTATACTATTATTCTTTATTTATTTATTTTATTTATTTATTTATTTTTTTAGAACTATCATATTAAAGTAATGCATTCCGTATTGAAATGCATATTTATTCATTTATTTCGAGTGCTCGACTACTTTCGAAAAACTTCCAATGGAAAAAGTGTCATTTAAAGAAATAAAATGTTAGTATGCCGTCGAAAAAGATTTAATGGTGTATTCATAATTCCTGGTGAGAAACTGACCGCTTGTCGATACTTACAATACTCTTTATACAATATTATGCTTTATCTTGTTTTATGTAGACAGGGTTGTAGGAAAAACGATATTTCTCTTATCAAAAATGTACCCATCAACATTTGGCATGTATGATTGAGCGTTCTTGGTGTGCTATCAAAGTGAACACAATAATCAGGAACTGGTCTACGGTCCTCATCGGCCACACTGTTACCACATTCCACGTATGCCTGAGCTTTCGGACATTTCTCCTTTCATCTTCAAAGCAAGCTTTAAACAAGTAGTGTAAACCATCCTTGTGGATCCTCATTTGGCTGCTTGACAATTTAGTTAGCATACAGGTGCTGTTTTGAATGCTGCTTCAATTCACAGTTCGCACCTTTCCTTAAGCCTCTCTCTCTTGGTGATGATGATCACGTCCCTCCACGCTGTAGCGGCGTGGCAGTGGTACCGAGTGGTGTGAAACTGACACAAGCCAAGCATTAGAATGTCTAACAGGTGTTTCACCTCGATCAAGACACCGTTGCAAGTTCATGGTGCATGTGTTTTAAATTTGACACCGTACAACACCATTAATGAAATTATATAGTATACATATACGAAAATAGTTTGGTGCTTGACATGTGTGCAGTATTAGTATAAAAGGTAGACTGAAGAAAAATGAGAGATAATGCTCCTCAACGGTAGGTTTTTTTCTTTTTTGTGCAAGAAAGGTTGAAGTTAGGAAGAAATTAACACACTAAATGCACGGTCCTTCTTAAAGTTAGCATTTCTTTTTTAGCACCATTATTTTTCAGTATGAATTATCTATCATCCACTCTCAACTAAATGATAATACGTTTGTTTCTAAGTCTGGCTTGATTGTTCACATATGGACAAACAGACACACATATAGACATTTGGTTAAAGTGCCTCTAGTAATACCAAAGATAACGCAGAAGAGCATATTAGTCCACGTCTACAGATAACCATCACCACTTAGTAGAGACCCACATTATTCTTTACTTTTTTCATATTTTACTGATGTACATCAAATCAGTTTATTTGGATTATCTCTCAGCCTTTATTGCTACTCCTCTGTGCCGGTTTATATAAGGGTGCAGTAGCTGGTACCGGATAAATAATGCTACACTAATTGGGCCTCGCTATCAGAACAGTTGCCTTAACATTATCCGCTTGACAAGGTCGCCGAAATCACTCAACTGGAGAGGCAACCACGCACAGCACTTAGCAAGTCGCCATGCACCTTTACTGGTTAGGTTTGCCAGTGATGACAAACATATGATGGGAGGCACCTTCTGTTCACTCCACCATAGCTGCCGATTCCAAACCTCTGTTTCCTTTTTTTTTTTTTACATATGTACTTTCTGCGTTTTCTTTTTTCTTTTTCTTTTCAATGCGTCACCGTGGATACTATTTTCTTTTGTGTGTGTTAGAACCGTCGAGAAAATAATGCTGTTACGACTGTTATCTATTAGTAGTTGTGAACGCCAGGTTAATTAGATTCAGCGGTCAGTAGTTCTCTTCCGCGATGATGGTGTGAACCGTGTTGTGATTGACGGGTTAGTGGGTGATGAATTGTACATCCATGAAAACGATAGAGAATTATGGGTTTTGTATTGGTGAGATGAGTGATGGGGGATGGTACAGCTGGTGAAGGAGGTTGTGGAGTGGTTAGTATTTAGATGTTGGTCAGTGCAGGAGGAATGGAAGTGATGGGTGTAATGCGGAGATGATGAATGGTGATGGAGTGTTGAGTGGACTCTGGACTCTTTAGGAAACTCAGGGCAAAAACAAACATGACTTGTTACAGGAGGATTATCATTATCATAAGTGAGTATGTGTGTGTGTGTGTGTGTGTGTGTGTGTGTGTGTGTGTGTGTGTATATATATATATATATATGTATATATATATATATATATATATATATATATATATATATATATATATCACCACTTAGTAAATGTCAAATATACATTAAAAATATACAAAGGTGATGGTTTGTTGGAGTGTTCCCCGGTAAGGTGTATTTATTGCGTTAGGCTGGCTCTGAGGCGCATAACTCTCGCCGTAAAAGGCTACGTTGCCGTTGAGACGAGTGTGGGAATCTGACCGGAGTTGCTTGTCATGTTGGCTTGGAGTGTTAACCCGGGAGGTGTGGCGAGTCGGGTATAACACAGTCAGGAATTTGGACAGCGGGTTTCACTGTTTGTTCATTAGATAACGTGTTAGTTTAGTGTTTAAACACATAGCGTTAAACCACAATTACAGGACTTCAAAGATCCATATTGTAGCCTCTTGGATACGTTATACTATGAAACAAGAAATAACTTTATTAGTTCATTGTAATTACCCGCTCCAGTAGGCCTACTAATAAAATGTTTTGTTAGTGTTGGTGTTCATACCTCGTGGTCGTAAATATCACAGCCGAACAACCTGCTGCTCGCGTAACATCTATTAGTTGAATCTTATCACATCAGTCTGGTTAAAGTAGCACCCGTTATGGCCACGGATCTTCCCCTGCCTCTTGTTTATTGTCATGTAAATATGTTGGGAAGCGCAGGACTCTAGGGCGTGGGGAGTTTTCATGCTAAGGGTGAGGGTCGTGTGGGCAGGTAGCGTTTCATTATTTTCCCTGTCATTAGTCCCACGCCCAGCCTCCCCACTGACGCTATCTGTGCTCCATTCTGATAAATCATAGTGATGCTGCTCACCCTTGGGTGTTTAGCATTCTATCATCCTTACAGGCTCTCACTGCCTTCTTTCATGTGAATCATTTGTAAGTTTATCTTATATCCCTGTAATCCAGTTAATGAAGAGTTGATTAACTTTTCGTAATACTTTTTTTTCCATCAAGAGCTGACATTTCATTCGCCATCTGTTCCTCGTCAGGGATGCCGAGAAACGTTGAATGAGTTTGAGTTGGATAAGCATCGCTCATTTGTTTATGGAATTGTTGGTCGTCCATTGCATTTCATTACTTGCTCGGGAAACTGAAACTTTTCATATGTTATTGTCAGTAGATTTTCACCGCTTTTATTTGCTCAAGAATTAATCAATAATTAATTCTAGATCTTCTGGGCATCCTGATAAAAGTCAACAAACGAGTTCTGCACCAGGCGTGGGAGCGCGCCGTGGGGGATGCAAGGCGCCACTCTTCCATATTGTTGCGTCGGTGCAATATGTGTTAATCATATAGCTTAAGGGAATTCACAGGAAAATAAAAAGTTTTATTTAGCTGAGCAGTGTTTACCATCATCAGTAATATTTAGGCTAATATTCGTTGTAATAAAGTGTTGTGGATCCAGGGAGATGTTCATCTAACATTATTTACCGTCTGAGTACCAAAACTTCCTTCAGGGAGAAGTGAATAGAAATGCGTCGGAAAGGACATGTTGTACAACCTTAACACCTTTTACAGTTGACCGTCACGTACATAAAGAAATTCGTATAAGAGGTAACACGTTTTTATACTGTTATCCCATTAGAATTTTTACCGAATTTGGATACGAGAGCAAATACAACAGAGCCAGTAAGTCTTGCTTAGCAGTTGTGGCTGACTTGTTTGTCTCAGCAAAAATTATTATACCAGGCACAAAAACTCGCCGGAGACCGAGTTGAGCATCGCGGCGCGGCAGGCGGGCTGCTGCTCCCACGTTCCGGCCAGAGACAGCGATTAATCCTCGTCTCTAATGGCAGACTGAGGTGGGAGGCTTAATAACACGGCAGTCCGCTCTGCAACACATGGTTAACCCGAAAAATTAACTGTCACTTAAGTACTGCAAAACTTGCAGCTATTAAATGAAAACAAGTTAACGTTCACTTTGCGCCGAGAACTGCCATGAAGTGCTGAGGGTAAATTCAATGAGGAGCACAAGTTGAACTCATTCTAGACGTGACATCAGCGGTGGTGGTAGCGGTGGTGGTTGACCAAGAAGTTAAATTTATATCATTTTTCGTTTAATGTTCTATCGATACTATTGCACATTTTAAAATAGAATACATTTTGTCAGCTTTATCATTTTTCTATGTTAATATTCTTTCTCTTTCATAATTTTTTTCCTTGTAATCATTTAACCAGCCTTGGTCCATAGTTCTCGTTTCTGCATACGCGATACTAATGGTCGTGTTTCTCATCGGCATTTGTCGTTGGAATGTCATAATTGGACTGAGACTCGTCACTGTGTAGTTATCCTAGAGCAGACTGTATGAGTGGAAGTTTTTAGTGTTCTTTTTTTTCAATCAGTCATCATCATCGCCATCCTTATCATCATTGTCGTTGTTTTTTTTTCGCATAATTAGTAGCTGGCAAGACACGTACATCCATATCATTCGTTCTAGTCGCCAGGGATTAAGTAAAATCATTACAAACGGTTCACGTAGACAGATGCTTTCAGGCGCCAGACACCCGAGGTACTGGCAGCAGCAGCAGCAGCAGCAGCAGCTTGGGCCTTATACAACCAGCCATCCATCACAGGAACTTGTTTTTGCTTGAAGAAGCCACAAGTCAACCTTCCAGAGATGGATGAGTTGCTTGAGCTGGTAAGAATGACCAATCCTCCCCGTTGTTAGTCAGGATGGCAGCAGCAGGCAGTGTGTCTGAGATGAGAGCTACTTACCCCGCCCGGCTCAGGAGGACAAAGGTCGGAGGGAAGAGTCGGAGTCACAGTCAGCAGTCACAGCACGTCTCTCTCCGCGGTGACTAAATATGCATCTTTCGTTGCGTCCCCTGATATGGAATACGTGGTGGTGGTGGTGGTGGTGGTGGTGATGGTGATGATGATAATGATGTTGTCACTTAATGGTTGCTGTGCTAAATTTGCCTAAATGATAATGATTGTGATGGAGATGACTTGTTTATTTTCTCTCTCTCTCTCTCTCTCTCTCTCTCTCTCTCTCTCTCTCTCTCTCTCTCTCTCCCTCTCTCTCTCTCTCTCTCTCTCTCGCGCTCTCTCTCTCTCTCTCTCTCTCTCTCTCTCTCTCTCTCTCTCTCTCTCTCTCTCGATAAATGAATATAAATTTTGAATGTATTCGGTTAACAGAAAGAAACTACCAGCGCAAAAACTGTCAAGACAAGCAGTTGATGATATAATGATTAACTTGAAAATTCTCTGACAGTTAACACATTCGAAATAAAAGAGATGAATAGAAGACAATATTAAGAACGTAATATGAATAAAAAAAAGGGGTTTCAACCTTGTTCAG
>CM035192.1:4028010-4033010 GCA_020233015.1 Callinectes sapidus
AATGCACCATAAACCTCAAGTGCTAAGAGTGGAAGATTTACAGTAAACACCAGAACAAATTTTCTTCATATCGCTTTGTAATCCACGCAGCTCGTTCAAATAATAATTGTAAGAATGTCTTGGTAAATGGTCAGACAATGGGCATCATATGTACCTTACCATTCATTATCTTTACCAGAGTAGGTCGAGCTTAGTGTTCTTACATGCTCATAATTGCGACGAACAGCTGACCGCTCCCTGACATTTTTCATTATTCCGTAGCATCACCCAACATTTTATTTCCATCCTGAGTTTTAAAATAGGTATTATGCTTTTACCAAGTATGCGTTGCTGCAACATAATGTTCTTATTCCTTTTGTAGCCAGGAATGTGCCAGAGAGACGGCAAGTGGGTTAAAGCATTCTCACATTTCGGTCATCTCGCATTATGGCCAAAGTATTCGTTTACTGAAGCAGGGAGCCATGTCGTACTCGTAAACTGACAGACTTCTTGCTACATCCTCTTCAATCCTTCTTTCCTCCTCACTGCTTCTCTCCACTTCTTTCTCTTTCTTATATTTTCTCTCCTCTTTTCCCTTCAATTTCTTTTGCGTAACCCTTTACTATAGTCATCTAGTAAAATGTGTCTTATTCCATCAAATTTAAGATGTAGGAAACGCACCATCAGATAATAGATAAATGTGTGATAGAAATAAACATCATCGCTTTCTTACGTTCCTCTCAAATTCCAAATACTTTTTTTCACACAAGATTGCTTCTGCTAGAACAATGGGGATGGGGAGGAATCTTCGCTTATACTGTCTCGTGTCTTTCACTAATAGAGTAGAGTAGCTACCCAAACAGACTGCTGAGGACGCCAGGATCTGTTGTTGTTTGGACTTAATATGTACATTCCTTTATTATCACTCCTCCTCCTCCTCCTCCTCCTCCTCCTCCTCCTCCTCCTCCTCCTCCTCCTCCTCTCTGGCATTAGTAGTTTATCGCTACCAAAGAGCCTAGCGATGACCAGAAGTTGTTGTTTTTTTCATCGAGTGTAAAATCTTTATAATCCCTCATAATCCTATTTAACGTTGCTCTTCCTCCTCCTCCTCCTCCTCCTCCTCCTCCTCCCTTTCTCTCTCCTCCCATCCTCCCTCCCCCTCCTCCCTCCTTCCTCCTCCTTCCTCCTTCCCCTGCTCCTCCTCCTTCTCCTCTTCCTTTTCCTCCTCCTCCTCCTCCTTTTCCTCCTCCTCATTCAAATCCCTTTATCAGAATCTTTAAACCCGGCCCTATTTTTACATATTTTCTACCACTGCGCCAAAAATGCACCTTCTTGGTCCCTTAATCAGAACGGGAGCAGCTTGGCTATATTCTCTAATGGTTTAAGGGATGGCCACAGTAATCAAGGTGCGGGGAAGCTAAGGGAAGACGGCCTACTTTGCATACCCTCCTTCCGTGCTAGTTACTTCTCTCTCTCTCTATTGTTTTTACTGTCTCATTTATTGCCTATTTTTTTCATGTGGGTTACTACACTATTATTATTTTTTTGTTGGCGCCATGTATTTTTGTTTTTCCGTCTCTTGCTGCTTATTCTTGTTTTCTCTCTGACTTTATCCATTGCTCTTGTTTTGTTATGTCGTGTATTGATTTTTCCTAGTCTACTATCTTCCTTACATATTTCTTTCTCTTTTACTTTGTATTTCATTTATCTATTTTTTGTTGTTGCTTCGCGTATTTATCTTTTCTTCTTTGGTTACAGTTTTAATATGCAAGAAAAAGAAAAAAAATATCCTGGTAGGATTACATTTTGCTACACCTTGTTAACGCAGGTCTAGTTTTTGCAAAGTACTTATTATGTTACGTTTTATCGCTTTTTTTATTGCCGTCTCTAGTCATTTCTTACCTGACATTTTTTATCGGTGTTTTAGTAGGTTACAAAATGTGTTGAGTTCGTGTAGGCTCGTGGAAGACGCCAGCACAATTTTTTATCTACTTATTTATTTATTTGTTCATTCTTAACTTTTTATAATGTTGTTGCTTATCATGATGCACACGGCAGCAAAACATAATTAATACTTTGAAAAAAATTCCCTCTAGGAGTTGCTAATGGATTTTTTTGTATCTTTTTTGTTCCATCACCACGTTTGTTAATAGTTTTTAGACTTTCTATCAACTATGTTGTCTCGAGTATTGGTAGCTTTTTTCTTTTCTTCTTTTCTAATGAACATTTAAGTAGCTTAAAAAGTGTTAAGCTCATGTAATATCGTAAAGTTTTTTTTGTTTCACCGGCACATGTATTGGGCAGTTTTCCAGCAATCATTCAAGTAGGTTATAAAATGTGTTAAGTTCGTGTAGGATCACCGTTCCTTATACACGCGAACACAGCCCCCCGCCCCCTTACCACCCTACGTGATGGTCGTAATTCTACCCGCTGACCGCGTCCTGCCTCGGCCCTCCCGCCTCACGCCACGCCACGGCTATAAGCTCCCCTTACCACTTTCTCACCTTTTACCTCACCACACACTCCTCTCCCTTCAGACGCCCTTACACCACCTCTTCCCTTGGTATAATTTCCTCTGTAATCGTAGCGCTCCTCCATATCCCGTCATCCTTCCACAAACACAGATACACAGCCAGGAGCTACTGAAGGGGGGCGGCAGGCTGGGTGTTCCTCTCCATCTCGGTAATTGTAGGGCTGTCCAGAGCTGACTAATGAGGCCTCTTGCTCTGAGCGTCGGCCGCGTCTCGCCCTCGCCGGAACGGGTTAGCTGTGGTCCAGGGAAGGTTTTTTTTTCTTTTTTTGGTTCTGAGGGTTACTTAGGATATCGTCGCTGCGGCGTATGATCAAGGACAGTGACGGGTTCCTCCTCCGCGGCCTCCAGCCACTAACACTTCCTCATTGTAGGATTATATCACTATCAAGGCACTTCTTGGAAAAAGATACTACATATCTAATGGTTGACAATTTTCTGGTAGCATCACTTTCAACTTTTTAGATACACACTTTTGTACTGCAATCATCTAAACAATCCCATACCTTGAAAAAGACAAATTCAGTTTCCTCCCAGTTCTTAATTCTCCTTTTTTATCCATTGTTTTTTTTTTATGCAAACCATTTTACAATTATTTCAGCGTTAACAAACGATAATCATATAATTTTTAAGAAATCAAGTTGAATCAGGAGGTAATTTCATAATAGAGATGATTTTTCCTTTAAACGTAGAAAATACCTTGAAATTTTCTTCAGGTTGAGATAGGAAGAAAGGAAAGATCCACTAAATCGGTAGGGAAACTTAAAACTTTGTTGTCTCGAAAATCATAGCTTTTTTCTAAAGGAAAAAAAAGATTCACCAGTGTCGTAACAAGGCAGAAAGAAAAATGGCAACAAGAATTGAAGAAAGAAAAGCAAATCTACATTTGTGTATAGAGTTTATGAGTGACTGGGAACAAAAAAAGCAAGAAAACAAGAACTTCCTACTCACTACCAAGAAACAGAACCACGACATCATCATACAAACTCTGAACCAACGAAAAATATGTAGAAAATCCCTCCTTTACTCTTCCCCCTTTAGAAAAAAAAGGATCTAGGACCGACGCCTTAATTTACGCCTTGAACCCAGAGGACACCAAGCATCTGAAAAAGGAATCAGACCCTCCACTCCACTCACTCCCCTCCATTCTACTCCACTCCACTTTGTACCACGATCTGTCCTCCCCCTCACTACTTCATGATAGACTGTGACCCACGGAAAGAAACCCAAGAAAGTTTATGAGTTCCCAGAAGGTTACCTCTCCTCGTGTGCCTTGTGTTCTTCCCTTAGAGGCACCAACAAGAGCAGCTTCCAGTGTATTTCTTTTAGGCAAGTCTGAAGTCCCGTCTAAATTGGTGTGGAGTTGCAATTCGATCTTGTACATTAATGATGGTGAGTCATAATGAAAATCGTGCGACTTGTATATGCCTTTGCGCTGTCACTCTTATTTTCTTGGCCACTGAAGGAGGAGGAGGAGGAGATGCAGGAACGATATTATTTTCACCGGTTTGTCGTTGCGAGGTAATGGTTGCGGAGGAGAAGAAGAGGATAAGCAACATCAAAAGGAGAAGTTAGATTAAGAGAAAAAAAACTGAAAGGTTAAAGGAACAGATAGATTCGAAGGAAGAACAAAAAACAGCAGCGAACCAGGTGGTCCGGACGTTTGTTATACCATGAACAATTTACTCTGGAGAAAGAAGAATGGATATGTAACAAGGTAAATAAGGAGGAACAAAAGAAAAAAACAGAAAGAAAAAAAACAGAAAGAAAAGGTAAAGAAAAAACATGGAGTACTATTATCAGATGAAAACGAATGACCGTTAAAGGGAGGAGAATCAAGTAGAAGGGAAAATAAATAAATGGATATATATATATATATATATATATATATATATATATATATATATATATATATATATATATATATATATATATATGACAATCGTAGTAAAAACTAAACATGCGTTTAAGATGAACATTGGTAACAGTGACATGGAGTACCTGAGGAAAGAAGATTGAGAGTCCACTAGAAGAGCAAGAACGAAAAAAAATTAAGATTAAGAAATTGGGCAGCAATATACGATAAGGATTAGTAACAGTGAAGTACTGGTTAGAGAAGGAGGAAAAGAAAGAGGAAGAGATCTGGAGAAAAAACTTAATTTCTATCCAGCACAACAACTACGACTAACTTTCTGCTTCTAAGTTATGGGTTCTATGCTTGAAGTCTGAATCCACCCCGTTGTCTCTAATTCCGCCTTTCCCCCTCCCCTCCCCCTTTCCCTCAGTGCTACCTTAATATGTGGTAATTAATTTTTTCCTCCCTTGGGCCATTTAGCTAAGGCAGTCTATTATCTCATTAAGTGCTGAGCGGTAATTAAGCGAGGATGACTAACGATCTCTTTGGCTCACTAGCTATGAGAAGTTTCTATTCGTTCTCTGGTCCCTTCTCTCCACACGCAGGTCTGTTAAGTACGTGAGTACCTCGTAGTAA
>CM035192.1:4038010-4041721 GCA_020233015.1 Callinectes sapidus
ATCTATCTCTACTCCCTTATCTCCCCTTGCCACATACACCTTACAAGCGATTATCACTAGATTGGAAAAATACTGATTTGGCCAAATAACGGAACAAAAGGTAAATATTGTACTCATAGAAACATGACGACACTAGGAAAAAAATACATCCTTAGATTCTGAGAGTAGATATGCAGTGTATGGGACATGAATATATTCACCATTCTTTCCAAACCCTCTTTGACTTTCTCTTCCTTTATTTAACTCGGTGTTGACTCTCACACCGTATTGCCTCACCAACACCGTCACGCGTTAGCCTTTCTTATCCCTTCCCCTTACTTTAACTTATATCTATCGGCTTCACACCGTCACCTTTTCCTCCCTACACTCTCCCTTCCTCGTACATTCATTTTCTCCATGTTAAATTTTCAACCTACCGACTACACACACATTTTTTTCCTCCCTACACTGTCACTAGTCTTCGATTCTCTTAATGTTAGACTCTACAACTTACAATCTCACTCTCGTTTCATCCCTCATTACAATGTCACCTCTACTTCCATTGATTCCCTCAGTGTTAAGTCCCATAGCAGCTTCACACCCTTATCTTATCCCACTGTCACTTCTCCTTAGGTTATTCCTCTCCATGTTAGACACCATACCTAGCAGCCTCATGCTCAAGATTTATCTCTCCCCACGCTGTCCCCTCTCCTTCCCTTAATTCCTTCAGTGTTCACTTTCACTCGGCCACATACACACATACACACGCAGCCCCGCGCCGAGAGTGTTAGTAGATGAATAGGTGTTACACGCGGCGCGACGAGGCTTCATGAAATCGTGGGGAAGATGCCTTTACGAGACGCGATATTTACATACAAAATACATCGCGGTAGCCGGAAAATTAATGGCTTATGCTCGACGCTCATTGGGAGACACGCTCATTTGCATAGCGTCGTGAAATTCCGCACGAGAAGAGACAAGTGAAGACCACATGAACATATCCGCTATTTTATTTATTTGTTGTTGTTTTTTTGTCATGTAATATTATTGTCCTACTTTTTTTTGCGTTTTTTTCTTATACAGAACATAAAGATTCGTGTACTTTCGTGGTTCTAGGTAACGCTGAAGGAACGAAAGGTCTTCATCGGTCGAGCGTTAAACAATATCTTTCCTTAACGTAAATTGTAAGCTGGCTGAGTCCATGTCGGAGTCTGCCAGAGGGAAGGGAGCACAAGGGTCACACACAGGTAACATCCCTTCCCCTTCCCTTCTTTCTCCCTTCCTATCCCTCCTACCTGTTTACTTACCTGCCTGCCTGCCCACGTACGTACCTTTACTGTTTTCTTGTGCTCTTCCCTGATAAAATGATGAGGATATTACTACGGCATATTAGTGTTTTTTTCTTTGTGTGTGTGTGTGTGTGTGTGTGTGTGTGTGTGTGTGTGTGTGTGTGTGTGTGTGTTTTCGTTTGTTTCTTGGAGTGCATTTTCCTCAAAGTGCATTCATAAGATTTTTCTTCTTTCTCTCTCTCTCTCTCTCTCTCTCTCTCTCTCTCTCTCTCTCTCTCTCTCTCTCTCTCTCTCTCTCTCTCTCTCTCTCTCTCACACACACACATACACACACACACATACACACTACTATCGCCAAATCTAATCCTTTACAGTCCTCACCATCATCTTTACTCTTCTGCATTGCTACTTTAGATCACTTTGAGATAGTATAACTTACCACAAACAGCCACGTAAGAACAATCAGATCAACTTCCATTTGTTCTTCTTTTGTTTTCCTCAGTGTTCCTTATTGTTCCCCCTCCTGCCACACACAAAGGCATCATTACCTGACAATCATCGTATTCACCCCCAGGAGCTGAACAGTAAGCTTGCCAGGTGCATAACTCGATGATAATTAACTGGGGGAACCTTACGTGGATCACCCGCAGGTCAGCGAAAAAACCGGCTCCTTATTAGAGTCTGGAGCAGAGCCATAGTGGGTTAATGCCAAGGAACAACCCCATATTTGCGCGTTTACATAATGAAAGTTGGCATTATAATAAGAGTGAACAGTAGGCGACTCCACTCCTTGCCCTGTTCCATTTGTTGAGGGAAAACTGACTGGAAGCATGATTAGGCAGCCAGGAATTTGACCGTCCCTTAGGAAGAAATTACAAAGTGCTGACGGCAAATTACTTCAGAATCTTCACAGGTAAGTCATGGGAACCTCTGCCTCATTACCACGCGTACCCTTCTTGCTTGCCTTCCTGCTTCACTTTGGTGGTGGTGGGTCTCTCTCTCTCTCTCTCTCTCTCTCTCTCTCTCTCTCTCTCTCTCTCTCTCTCTCTCTCTCTCTCTCTCTCTCTCACCTTAGTTTTTCTTTTTTTCCACTCTCCTTCTCTTCTTCCTTCATGCACGTTCTCCCTTGAGCAGGTGCTGTAAACGCACGTCCATGGGTGAGGCAGCAGAAGGCTTCTTACGGGTCGGAGAACAGGGCACTCAGACAGCTGTAGAGAGGGAGATGAGTCTGGCAGGAAGCACTGAATACTAATGAGAAGAGATCTCGTCAGGTAGTACTGGCACACACACACACACGCACACACACACACACACCCACACACACACACACACACACACACACACACACACACACACACACACGCAAACAAACACTTTAAAAAAATAAATAAAAAAAGATAGATAGATAAATAAATAAAATACTGTCCACATCTTAAAGTCTATCCCTTTAATCTGCTAACGATGGTTAAACTTGATTGGTGTGAATGGTGCGTTTTTGATAATAGGACTGGTGGTAGTAAGATGGAAAACGCAAGAGAATGTACAGTACGAATAGTAACAGCAAGACAACAATAGTGCAGACTCTAAAAAATACTCTTAAATGTTTCAGTATCCCACCTTCCTCTATCACAGTTGAAAGTCCTCATATTTTTGGGACGATACAGGTTCTATATGATTACATTTAAAGTTCTCCTGGTAGATAAACAAAATTTCTACATTTTTAAAAAGAACACCTTCGAAAATAGTTAATTGTCTTTGCTCCGTTACCTTTGTCAATATTCATAGTGAGAGAACAAAGCGTTTCAATTTACACACCTACGTACGTAAATAATGCCCACGCCTTAGTAACTCCAGCCGCCAGTGTCAAAGCGCAAAGTCAAGGGCACGTCATGTTTCTTGACGCAGACCACACCCAGCCCTGCCCTGTCCCGCCTCATCACAAATCGCAACTTTAACCTAACTTATTTTTCTTGTCCTTCATTACCGTCAGTTGTCGCCGCCACACCCTCCCTGTCTGGTTAGTCTTTTGTCACATAACTCAACCTGTCTCAGCCCCACCAGGCCAGGCCACGCCACGTCCGGCTACATCAAGCCTCCCAGACCCCCAGCATCCCCACAGCTGCCATCACTGACCTCGTCCTGCCGCATTAAGTATAGCTACTCGTTATTGTTTTTGTTATTCTTGTTCTCTTTCCCCTTTTCTTTTCCATCATCATCTTCTTCGTCGTCTTGTTCTTCTTATTCTTGTTGTTGTTCTTGTTCCTGGTCTTCTTGTTCTTGTTCTTCTTTTTCTTATTTATGTTGTCATTGTTATTGTTGTTGTTCTTATTGTTCTTGTTGTTGTTGTTGTTGTTGTTGTTGTTGTTGTTGTTGTTGTTGTTGTTGTTGTTGTTGTTGTTGTTGTTGTTGTTGTTCTTCTTCTTCTTCTTCTTCTTCTTCTTCT
>CM035192.1:4046654-4064021 GCA_020233015.1 Callinectes sapidus
CAGACGAAGATGGATCAGTTTCGGCTGAGCTACTGACAAGGGCAGGTGATGGACACACCCGCCCTTTGTAGACAAGTGGCCTTAGGAATTCATTAACGATCGTAAGATGAATTCACATTACCTCATTGCGTCTTTTATTACTTATTTTTCTCCTCTCTTTTCTTCCTCTATTATTCTGTTATTTATTTCTAATCTACTTTCCCTTCATTTTCTTGTTATATTTGTATTATTCTTTGACATTTGCTTCTTTGTTCTTTACGTCTACTTTTGTGCCTTCCTCCTCTTGTTCATGATTTTTCTTTTTTTCTCTTGTCCTTTGTTACATCTTTTCTTTTTCCCTTCCCTCTCCTCACCATTTCATTTTTTCTTAACTTCATTACCTTTCGTCCCATCTCAATTGTTTTTACTTCTCGTCTCTCCTCTCGTCTCATCTCATCTTTTCCACTTTTCAGTTTCCTTGTAATTGCTTTATATGGCGCTTCGCCTAATTTGTTCTCTCGTTCTGACGCATCACAGTGTGTCCTTTGTCCTGGAGGGTTGTTCCTTACCTGCGTCAGCGTGGAAACATTAATTTCTCGTATGCAAATGTGAAAACTAAATTACTTAATGCGTCTGACTTCCTTACTTGCTTTACAGGTGTCATATTTTGCTGATGGAGATTTTATGCTGTGATTTTTTGTTTCTAAGGTTTTTTGTCTTGGAAGATAATTTTTGGTACTTATATTTTTGGAGTCTCATGTTTTCTTTTACTTTATATTTTGAGTTTTTCCTTTAACTATTAGCAACTTTTCGTGCATTTGCTTTTCTTTGCAGTCATTGAAATTGTTTTATATGGCAGAACTAAAAATGAAATTAACTCTCTCTCTCTCTCTCTCTCTCTCTCTCTCTCTCTCTCTCTCTCTCTCTCTCTCTCTCTCTCTCTCTCTCTCTCTCTCTCTCTCTCTCTCTCTCTCTCTCTCTCTCTCTCTCTCTCTCTCTCTCTCTCTCTCATCTGAACTTTAAACATCTACGATAAAAGAAAGAATGATAAAACAGAGTCAATGCATATGAGAACACCCCGATAAGATATGATCGAATGACTTTCCTTCAAGGTCACTCAGTACTACGGTGGCCTTGGCTTGGTCTTTGCCCTGCTGAACCTCCTGCCAGTCGACCCTCACCTGCCTGGCCCATCACAGCGCCCGCTCAGCTTTACTAATTTGTCTGTGGCCGGCGTACATACCCTTACACGGCGCATTGCTCACCTCCCTACGCGCCTCGTCCTGCATGCTAACTCCCATACTTACCTAATGCGGGCTTTGTATCTTTGCCGTGCGGCGATTTTAATGTGCTTTTACGGACGAGCGGTGCAGATGCCGAGTTGCCTTAATGGTAGAGAAGACGACCATGAAGCGGCTCAGACAAGGGCCTGTTGTATCGAGTTAAGTGAACATTCTGCTTAGGGATATTTCATTTTATTTGTTTTTTTTTTTTATCGTAAAGGTTCAGGTTCTTCTTCTTCTTCTTCTTCTTCTTCTACAAAGAGACAAGAAACAGAAAATCTGAATCTTCATCTTGGGACCGGCACTAAGTTGCATCCCTTACCTACTTGCTGCTAGGTGAACAGGGGCTAGATGCACATTAAGAGGCTCGCCCATTTGCCTCGCCGCGCCCGGGAATCGAACCCGGGCCCTCTCGGTTGTGAGCCGAGCGTGCTACCACTACACTACGCGGATATTTCTTTTTCTTCTTCTTCTTCTTCTTCTTCTATTTAAACACCCATTTAGAGTTCAGTATTGCATTTCTTTCGTGTCCTTTGGTATTTGTTATTCCAAGATCTTAGTCAGTATTACTCGCACCATTGCCCTGGTTAGTCTTGCGTTACTTTACTGAAACTTTAATATTTTCATTGACAAAACTGTAAATGCCAAGAACTACCTCATTGTTTGTTTCAAGATTCTTATTTTTCTTCCACTTCTTTGTATTTTCATTTTTTATTTATTCATTTTATGTTGATGATTTTACTGGTGTTGTTCTTCTTTGTTTATCGATTTCCTTATTTGTGTGTGTGTGGGGGGGAGGAGGGTGCGTGCGTGCGTGCAGGTGAGTATGCTCTTCCTTATAAATGCATTGACGAGTTAAATCCCCACACAAACGTCTCAGTATTCCCTGCCAGCTGTCAAATTGGATCGATGAGGTGTAAGCGTCATGGTCTGGTGACTCATACTGATGATCTTAATATCGACCGTCGAAACCACCAGGAAAGACGCAGCCGTGTTGTTCCCTTCCTTTCCTCCTTCCCTCCTCCGCTTCATTCCTGATGTCGCCATTCATGCGTAAGAAAAGTGAGGTAGCGAATACATATTTGGCAATGTTATCGTGATCATATAAGGCAGAACATGGTATGCGTAGTGACGGTAATGTTAATAGGCCTCCTGCTCATTCTTTTGTCATTCTTTATCGTTTCCTCATTGTCATCGTCGTTGTTTGTTTTGTCGTTGTTATCGTCATCATCAATATCTTTACTAATACTAATACTAATACTACTTATATTTCTTCTTTACTACTACTTCTAGTTCTACTACTACTACTACTACTACTACTACTACTACTACTACTACTACTACTACTACTACTACTACTACTACTACTATTACTAACACTAATACCAATACTGATACCAATACTTCTACTACTTCTACTTCTACTTCTACTTCTACTTCTACTACTACTACTACTACTACTACTACTACTACTACTACTACTACTACTACTACTACCACCACCACCACTATCACCACCACCACTACTATCACCACCACCACCACCACCATAATAACTCTGTCACCACCACCGCTATCATCACTACAATCATCAGTCAACATCAGCAGCAGCAACATCATAACTTTTTATCAACGTCATCTTTATCATAGACAATACCAGCGACGCCACTATCGTCATCATCATCATATTGATCATCTACAGTATACACGAAACCTGTTGCTCTGGCCGAGTAACGCAGCACTCGTAAAGCAGGACAAGAACCATTGTCTGACCATCCGAGGAGACAATAGTGGCCACACGTACCTGCCTGATAACACCGGTTTGTGATAAGAGTAATGAAGAGCAGCTAGTAATTAATTGAGCCATAAAGAACCTTGTGTGTGCGCTGAGTTCTAACCAGTGTCACACCAGACTGACCCGAAACAAGGCTGGAACTGTTGCCTCAGTGTACCCCGAGAGAATAGTCACCTGAGACCGTGTCCCAAGATATAGTCGCTTGAGGAACATATGTAGTAGAGTTAGTTACATATAAAAACGTTTCTCTAGACTAGACTTTCCTACATGGCAAATACTTGTTACTGATAATTGTTCGAACCTTATGATCCAAATATTGTGGATCAAAACTAATTATTTTACTGCCGGAAGAACGTTTTCCATTGTCATCTACACTTTTTTACACGCTATTTTTCTATTATGGATTCTAAAACTGTTTTTGTAACTAAGGGAATACCAAATTAGCCTTCTCTTTTATCTTTTTATGAGTACCTCAACAATCTTGTCTAACAGTGTTGTGTGTGTTGAGTATGAACGACCACACCATTAAAACGGATAATCAAACCCATATATAGTCAATTTGTTGGAACTTTTCAGTTTAAATTTGCCTTCAAACTTACTCTTTTCTGCTCGAGTGGTTATGCATCTCGTATAGTTCCCAGCAAGTTTGAGAGCAGCCGAAAGATGCATATGTATATTCCCTTAAATTCAGTAGAATTAACCCTCTATCTAAGACTTGCACGGCTTGCGAACATGTAACTTTGCTTAAAAGCACGGAAGCACACACACACACACACACACACACACACACACACACAGAGAGAGAGAGAGAGAGAGAGAGAGAGAGAGAGAGAGAGAGAGAGAGAGAGAGAGAGAGAGAGAGAGAGAGAGAGAGACTGACTCTTCCCGTAAGACTACCACGTGTACAAGAAGAAAGAGAGAGGAAAAAGTTAATGTTTAATCTTCCTCAACCTGTTGGTTCTCTGATTGTTTCCAAGAGAAGCATGATGTGGTTTTGTCTTCTTTATGATTTTTTCTTCATCATTTAATCGTTCTAATGACTTCTAATGATTGTTAGTGTGATGGGTGTTGCCACTCACTCAGGTGTCCGTGCTTCATCAAACTGTTAATGGGGGAGGAAAACCTGTTCCCTCGCAGGTCTGTGTGACCCAGTCTTCCAGTCTTTTTGACGGTGCACTGCTGCAGGGAGGAGTTTTTTCAGCTTAGGTATTTTTACAAAAGAGCCGTAACATACCATTTGTGTATCATTGTTGTCTTCGGAAGAGCTAATCATTACTTGCACTTTTTCGTTACACATATTGATTTCCGTGTTTTTTTAATGCTAAGTATTACACCTTCGATCAGAGATGGGGCTTTACACTATAGAACAGACTGCACCTTAGGCACCCGGTGATCAGGACATGCAGCAAAAATTGTCTTCATTGCAAATCTCTGAGAGTTATTTAAATGTTGTTTATCCTTTAGATGCTAGCTTTGCACTTCATCGAATGAGGCCAGAAAATATGTCTTCATCACTATCAAGCTCTCGTAAGATAAAGGCACAGGCTATCCCCGCTAGTCTCTCTGAGCAGACCACCTGCGCTCATCCTGTCAGGGGACGCCTCACAAGGACTGTACTTCATTAGAAGTGAGATTTAAAGTAGCACCTTATGTAGCTACATATGAGATAGCTACGAAAGTAGTGTAACATTCAGATCAAAATTTATTATGTCTCTTCCAAACTAGAATATGTAAAAGTTTAAAATAAGCAGCTCGAAAAGGACAGGACGCCACAAGCTACCAGGAACACACCGCATGATGAATCACAACAAGCTTTGTGATGTGGCTGGATGCTGTGCATTCCAAACAAGATGCAGTGAAAAAAGTAATATATAAACGCTAACAGAACAATCCTACTGAGGCATCTTACTAGTGTTGACAAGAAAAAAAAACGTCCTGTTTACCTCCCAAATGCAACACAATTACACGTCGCTACCAGAAAAATCTAGAGTACCATAATATTTGGAGTTTTATTTTGTCCCGACCACATCGTACTCCATATAGGGAGGAGAGGAGACTGGGGCGCGGGTAGGTGCAGTGTATGGCCAGACCCGTGGCGAGCCTCCCATCACGTCCTGGACTCGTTTCTTCTTGCCTTGCATATCCCCTCATGCATTAGTGGCCCAAGACCCACCGCGACACCCGCCGGCTTCCCTCCGCCACCCCCGTCTCCGGTATGCGTGTGTCGTTCCGCCGGTAAGACGAACCGCCACCTTTGCTGCGAGCCGCCGCCTCAAATGTAAGGAGAAATGGTTGTCCCATTTTACTACCGTGGGTTGCGTCTGTCCCCGCTTTCAACATTAGTATTCTGCGGAGGTCTGCAGGATGTGTGGTCAGCAGAGGGGACCTGGTGTGTTCCCTCGTCCCTACCAGCGCCTCATAGGGGACTCTCCGTTTGGAAAGGTTGAAGGACGCGTCGTCTGTTAGGCAACCTTCGAGTATATCCCTTTCTATCAAAGACCTACATTGTAAGATTAATGGTGTGTGTTAATGTGAATATCTAGTATTTTGAACATTATTATTGTACAAAGTAGTAGTAGTAATAGTAGTAGTAGTAGTAGTAGTAGTAGTAGTAGTAGTAGTAGTAGTAGTAGTAGTAGTGGTAGTAGTAGTAGTGGTGGTAGTAGTAGTAGTAGTAGTAGTAGTAGTAGTAGTAGTAGTAGTAGTAGTAGTAGTAGTAGTAATAGTAGAGAGTGACTCACAGTCGTGGTGGTGGTGGTGGAGGTGGTCGTGGTGGTGATGGTCGTAATGGTAGTAAAGCGGATCGTGTTGGTGGTCGTGTTAGCAATACATGTAGCTGATGGTGTTTCCTCGTTATCATCAGCAGTATTACCTTACCTGCGAGAAGCTGCGCATCAACACTAATGAGCTATGGCAGGTACACGTGTTATGGGGAACTGATAATACCCTCCCTCACTCCCTTCTTCTATCCCTCTCTCTCCATTTCTTCGCTACTACTTTTGTTTAGGTTAGGCAATGTTATTTTTTATTATTTTTCCACGCTTAGATATGCTTTTGATATCTTTTGTTTAGGTTAGGCAATGTTATTTTTTTCACGCTTAGATATGCTTTTGATATTTTTTTGACATTTTCTCTTCATCTTTTTTTTATTTTGTTTCATATTCGTCGTTTTCTATTTCACAGCTCTCATTTCTTACTTTATGTATATTTTCTTTTATTTATTTTTTAGTTTTCTTTAGCATTACCTCACCTCTTTTTTCATTTTCGTTTGTGATCGTTCTTTTTATCACTTGTAAAGATTTTTCCTTAACATTTTTTTTTCATTTCTAACCTAATGCATCACTATTCACACTCGCTTTCGTCTTTTTTCCCCCCTTCATAGCCATTACTTTCCCAATACCTCTGATACATGCAAGACATTTTTTCCCCCTATTCTCTTTCATATCTACCCTCTGTAGCTACTCTCTCATCGTCCCATCAGGCCCAAAATGCTCATTCTTCTTCTTCCTTCTCCTCCTCCTCCTAGTCCTCCTTCCTCTACCTTTCCTGCCCTTCTTTCCTTTGCCAGTCGTTCCTCTTTCATTAGTCTCACTTCGCTTTTCATAATCCCTGAGATCTCACCTTGCACCCGTCCATTAGCTTGAGGACGGGGGGAAAAAAACACTGCCTAATTAATGAGAAGAACGCTCTGTTCCCTCATTTACATTGCCGGAATTTCTTGCCCTCCTGCCCTCACGGACGCGCCGACGCCGAGATCGCCATGGTGCTGTTCGTAATTAAGTTATTTGGATTCACCTGTCACTAATATATTCGAGCCGGTTGCCCTTTTGTGCCAGCCGAGGGGTGTAATTGTTTCGTTCGTGTGTCTCGTATGAGGTATTATGGTTTTATTATTATTATTATTATTATTATTATTATTATTATTATTATTATTATTATTATTATTATTATTATTATTATTATTATTATTATTATTATATATTATTATTATTATTATTATTAGTTATTATTATTTATTTATTATTAGTATTTTATTATTATTATTATTATTATTATTATTATTATTATTATTATTATTATTATTTATTATTATTATTGTTGTTGTTGTTGTTGTTGTTATCATCATTATTACTATTATTATCATTATTGTTGTTGTTGTTGTTGCTGTTATTGTTCTTCATCAAGTCAATTGAATAGATTTTTTACTATGTTTGTTATTGTTAGGTGATAAAGGTACGACTCTCTCTCTCTCTCTCTCTCTCTCTCTCTCTCTCTCTCTCTCTCTCTCTCTCTCTCTCTCTCTCTCTCTCTCTCTGTCTCTCTCCCACTGATTCCATAATAGTTTAATTAGTCATGCATCTTCATTGATCTGTTAGCGCCGTTCACATGCTTGACTGGCCTCACGGGGCGGCACACTTTAATACATTGAGTGTTTTGTCTCTCCCGCTCTGCGTCTCTCATAACTGATCAGAGAGGGTCAGGAGGGCAGATAGGAGGTGAGTTGTTATTTTGTTACTAGTTGTTGTTTGATTTAACGTGTCAGATAGGATGGACCACCGTTGCCTCGTCCTTGTGAAGGGAAGGAGTGAAACGTGTCTTATTCTCTTGACGTTGGTCCAGCTCTGTCTACCTTTTTTTTACTAAATATGAAGCCTCATTTTTGGACATCAGCCTCGCCTTCAACACCCATGCTTGTCTCCATTCCATTCTCCACTTTTCCTTCCCTTCCTCTTTTTCGTTCCCGCTTTTGGCCATCCATCGTGTTTAATAGTTGTCCGTCTTTCCCCAACCTCTGATCTTATCCCTAACCGTAGTCATATTTTCATACCTCCCATTTCATCCCAGCTCTCGTCTTCGTCAGGCCCCCTCGTATTTCTCGCCCCGACCTTCAGCCGTCCATTCCCAGTGCCCTGTGTGCTCAGCTTCGCACCGCCAACTCGCCCTGCACACCGCCACACATCCCCCCCTGCCGCGTCCGACATGCACATTAGTCGTGGGTTACTTAATCACAGTAGAGGATCGCCACCCAGAAAATTGATCTCTCCTAGCCGCCAGCGCCTCTCCACCAGGCAACTTGAGCCTCACGCCGTGCCATCAACTCTTCGTTGTCGACCGTGAGTGTCCGATTATTTTTTCTTGTATGAGCTAGACTCATTGGCAGCGCTACGTCTCTCCCTCCCCTTTCGCTAAGGGACCGTCAGCCTCAGGACCTCTCGCCCCCTTCAGCTTCCTACTTTATGTTCTTACCAGCGAACGGTCAGGTGAAAACAGGTCCGGAATTTTAATGAGTTGACAATGTTGTCTGAGCTGCAAAGGCCTCCCAGCGTCGGTCGGTCAGGAATCAGGTTTTATTGTGTTTCGCTTGTCTTGACTTAGTGTGGCTCAGGTGTGGCATTGTTGTGGCTTCCTTCACCTTGCCACTGCTTCCGTTCTGAGGCTTCCTGAACGGCCTGCCTCAGTCTCGTGTCTTACGAGTGTTTACTCTCGAGCGATAAATGGACAGGACAGGGTGTGTAGGGCTGCCTCCTCACAACAGGCTTAAAGAAGGATGACTAGCTGGCTATCATCAGACGTTTATCTGGCATCACTGATTTACCGCGCACATTTATCTCTTCTTTCTCCCGGCGCGGTAATGGCGATGATGGGGCTCCGTGCGCTGACCTTAACACCAACAAAACTTCCGCCACTACTGCTCACGACACGAGAGGACCCAATCATCCATTCTCCCCCAAAATTTATGAGCGACAGAATAAACACACTACTGCATCCCTGTATGGAAGTGTAGAGGGTTCCCTGTAACTTATAGTCGCTCGTAAATGTAAGGGGCAAGGTATGGGATGATGAGAGATGAGAGACGCTGCTTTGTATTCTTAGGCTCGTGTGTGGAGGGCCGAGGAGTCCCCTTCCTCACACCTGACACACACGCCACCATTACCCGCCTTAGCGCCAAACACAAGAGCTAATTGGCCTCATTCATCGCTTCCACGGAGACTCAAGTCGTGTATAGCAGACAGAGTACAAGGATGCTAGGATGCCGTTGTTTGTGTGTGTGTGTGTGTGTGTGTGTGTGTGTGTGTGTATACGAACCCACGCCCTTACCTGTGTAGACCACCAAACTTTGTATTAAAATAAATTATAAGGGTTGATAGTTATTACTCATTTTGCGCGGCTAGTCTTTCCACACCTGTGAACTAATTAATGGCTCACGAGCGCGATAAGTGCGGTGGTTACGAGTGTTCATTATGCAAATGAAGCTGCCATCTTTAAGAGTGGTGCAGGAACCAAACAAGAGAGAATAGACCCAAGGAGTTAATTGAAACAGGAGGGTATTGGTGATGGAGGAGGAAAAGGGGAGGAGAAAGAAGAGGAGAAAGAGGAGGAGGAAAAAGAGAAGAAAGATAAAAAAAATTAGAAGAAATAAGAGTAGAAAAGAAGAAGAAGAAGAAGAAGAAGAAGAAGAAGAAGAAGAAGAAGAAGAAGAAGAAGAAGAAGAAGAAGAAAAAGAAGAAGAAGAAGAAGAAGAAGGAGAAGAAGAAGAAGAAGAGGAAAAAGAAGAAGAAGAAGAAGAAATAAGATGATGATGATGATGATAAAAAGAAGATGAAGAGGAGGGGGAGGAGGAGGAGGAGGAGGAAGGGAAAGAAGAGTAAAAAGACAGCAAGAACTAAGAGAATGATGTCATTAACAGTGAAGTGAAGTGAAGAAAAAAACGATAATAGAAAGGGGAAGCAAAAAGTATGGACAAAATACAAAGAAGGACAAGAAACAAGCTGAGAAGTTGTAATAAAAGTGAACGGAAAAAGGCAGAAGAGCATGAACACAGGAAGATCAGAAAAATGAAAAGAATAACGAAAAAAATACTAATTAGACAGCTTCATGCAACTTCTATTACCTGAGATGCATCTTTCCTATAAAGAATAATGACAGCAATGAAAGATGACACATTTTCAACGGGAAGAAGGTCAAGATTGATTTTTTTTTTTATTTTTTTTTTTTTACTTGATATTTCAGGTATTACTTGATTAGGTAAAAGTATGTAGGAGGAGATGGAGGAGGAGGAGGAGGAAAAGGAGGGGGAGGAGGAGGAGGAGGAGGAGGAGGAGGAAGATTACGACGACGACGACGACGACGACGACGACGAGGACGAGGGCGAGGAGGAGGAGCACGGAGAAAAGATAGCGTAAAAGCATTAGCGCAGTAGATAAGATGAACAACCAGAGGTGATAGCGAGACAACGCCTTAATAATGTCAAGTATCTACGTAAGCATTCTAATGAGGAGAGGGACGGGAGTAACGACGAGGATGAGGAGTATAATGAAGGAAAGGAGGAAGAGGAATGCTACTGGATGGTTGGAAAGTGACCTTGACGCTTTGCCGGGGCCGGGGAGCATGATTTTAATCACGCCAGAGTTTCAAGGTTACCCACTTTATAAAGCACTATCTTGTATCTCCAGGCGGGGAGTCCAATTATTAGAAAAATACATATACATAATCCTAGTTTGTTAGGGGACGTCATGGAGAAAATTGATGTACTACTACAGAGAACACGATCATATTAAAAAATAAAGGTGCACATATTCAATTCCTGCCGCGTACTTCGCCCCGGGGAACATCCATCATATTCACTGCCAATGCCTTCAGGAAACTATCACGTTGCATAACACGGCATCAAGCGCTGGGTGGCGGCGCGGGGGAGCGATGCACGGCTTGCTACGTGGGCCCGGTACACCTCCAGCGTCCACGAGATTTACGCGACTCTCAACACAGCTCATTAATCATCGTCCAGGAGAGAGGAGAGAGGGGAAGTGAAGTGTAATCCTCCAGAGCAGGAGCGAATTGGCAGCGGGGATGAATTCATTTTGAACACGTTACACGATAAATCATGTGCTTAGGACCAAGAGGAAGACAGTCATTCGTGTTGTATTCACTGGAGTACAAAGACTTGACCTCCGCTGGCTTACCCACTACAGCTGGAGGGTCCGGCGAGGAATTGCACGCCACGTAGAAGGGATTACCTTGTCCTTATGGAGCTTAGAGCTATCAGGAGAGGTGCAAGAAGAGGATTGAAGTGGGGAAAATGGCATTAGGGAGGAGATAAGGTCTGGAGAAGAGGAAAGATAACCTGTGAGGAATGGGGCGTGGCTGCACTACCGGATTACCTGACCGTGAAGGGAAAAGGTAGTGGAGAAAAATAGGCATGAGGACTATTTTGTAGTAGCAGTGTTAGGGGTGTTTTGTGGTGGTGATGTCTGGGATTTATTTTTATCACACACGCGGCCACACACACACACACACACACACACACACACACACACACACACACACACACACATACACAGCGCGCGCGCATGCACACACGCACGCACACGCACACGCACACACAAAACACACACACACACACACACACACACACACACACACACACACACACACAAACACACACACACACACACACACAACTTTCCCCAACCGTTGACTTGATGCGAATTTGTAAAACTTGTTTCTGACAATCCACTCTCATCCCCTCCCTTGATCTTCCTTCCTCATCTCCCGTCCTCTCTCCTCCCCTTGCTTCACCCCTTGCCTCCTCTTCCCACCTGTCCGTTCCTCGACCTCTCCACCCTTAACCCGGCGCGTCGACAGCCAGGAAATATTGCAGAGTTACTCACGCTCCCAGACACTAAGGGCACGGCACGGCTCGGAGCCTGGTGTGGCCACTGGAGGTGCTGAGGTTGCAGATATAGTTTAAATTCACTTTGCAAAATTGTCAAATTAAAGGACACTGGGACTCTAAATTGAAAGGAAATGGATGGCTACTTGAAATTGATAGCAAGGTTACTTAAGAGGTATGCAGATATTGACGATGACGGTAGAGGGAAATTACTAGCATGGTGAATTGAGTAGTATATAACGTGTTTAGTGTTGTCTGTAGTGTGTGTGTGTGTGTGTGTGTGTGTGTGTGTGTGTGTGTGTGTGCGTGTGTGTGTGTGTGTGTGTGAGAGAGAGAGAGAGAGAGAGAGAGAGAGAGAGAGAGAGAGAGAGAGAGAGGCGGACAGACAGACAGACAGACAGAGTCAGAAAAACAGACGGACAGACACTGATTAGCAAGACAAGGAAACGATAAACTGACATACAGGTCGATCGTGATACACAGACAGGCTAACAAGGAGACGGACAGACAACAAGAGAAACTTTTTACATACAGATAGGCAGACTGATAGCCAAAAAAAGTTTATTCGTATTCAGATACACACTGACACTTGGAAACCTGTTATGTTTATTCTTTGTATTTATTTTTTTAATGTAAACAAACACTGAATGATTTTTGTAATCCTTTGGTTTTTATTTGATTTCATTTTTACAAATATTTCAAGACAGGAATACCAAGACAGTTCTGGAAGCACTTCATTTTGTTGTTATCTTTTTTTCGGGAGGTAAACCTGTTTATTTTCCGGAAAAACATGAAGTTATTTATTTATTCATAGAAAAATGAAATTTAACTTTCTTTGTTTATCTGAAATAGTCTTATTTTTTTCCATTTTTTAACTATACAAGAGAATTATTTTTCTTATTTAGAAAAAAATCAGTTTATATTTGGTTTTCGACATATAACAATACAAAAAAATGGCTCATATATTTTGAGTAACCCTATTGTACCAAATAATGAAAGAAAAAACGTAATTCAAAGAGGGAATGAGGAAAACATGAAAAAGCGGACAACACAAGAATTGGTCACTCCACTCCTTTCCACTCAGTTTCATCAAGTATTCCAATGAGTAAAAGGCACTTGTTATGTGTGTAATTAGGTCAATTTATGCTGGTGTAGTGGTATTAGTGTTTTCTCCGCCAAGAACTTTTTTTCTTTAGGATTATGTTTAGAGGAGAATGAGAAGAGGAAAAGAAACAAGAGAAGTTAGATAAGAAAATAGAACAGGAACAATTTACTTGTGATGACAACGAAAAGGTTGGCGATGACGACGCTATTAAGGACGTGAAAGAAAAGAAGGTGAGGCAGCTGAAGAGTTAAAAGGTTTACTTGCCGAGAAGAGCAATACTGGACCGACTATAAGGTAAGCACGCTCACCTCGCCCACTGACCCACAACGACCTATAACTCCGCACGCACGCACATACTCACAGGCAGGCGCTTGCGTATACACACTCACAGGCGGGTGGGCGCGCTTTCGTACACACACACACACACACACACACACACACACACACGGGCATAGATGCAAATGATGAACGTGGCTATTTATATAAGTAGATTTTGTACACAATAAGCGCACACAACGAGATAGTAACAATGCCATATCAGTAAGTACTCTTCCTTCAATACCAAACACACACACACACACACACGCACACACACACACACACACACACACACACACACACACACACACACACACACACACACTCACACACACACACACACACACACACACATGGTAGCTACGCTTGACCGTGGGGGCAAAAAGAGCGGTCGTGTCTGGCGTGTCAAATTAAGTCAACTTTTTGTGCGCGCTGCCGCCGGGCCCAACAAGGCGAGCTCGTTGGGCATCCATACTCGGCGCGAGGCGGTGCCGTGGTGGTCTTATAGTGTGGAGGTGTGTGCTTTGAATGGTCGCCCTGTCCTCATGGTAAGCTGCGTTGTTGAGAAAGGAGAGAGAAAAAAAAGTTCACTAAGTCTTTTTCTGTGAGACGTTTCTTCTTCTTCTTCTTCTTCTTCTTCTTCTTCTTCTTCTTCTTCTTCTTCTTCTTCTTCTTCTTCTTCTTCTTTTTCTTCTTCTTTTTTGCTTTAGGTCCCCCCCCCCGCCCCATTGCTAAGTACCACATGTCATAGGCTCTCCCCTTCTCAACCTTTGCTTCTTCCTTCACGTCGCTCTGTGTCTTCCATCTCAACTTCCCTCTTCACATCTCCTTCTATTTTTCACTTCTGCTTTCTCCTTCACTTTAGCCTCTGCCCTCCATGTCTGCCTCCTTTTTCACGTCTCTTGAAATTAATTATAACTCCACTCTTGGACACGCCACACTCGCCTTCCAACAACGCCTCCTTGCTATAAACTCATCTAGCTTGTACAGGTATTTCATTAGCTAGGCAAACCAACATGAAATATGACACTAGCTTACCACGCAGGACATGTAATTATCATATATTTTGTTTCGTGAGTCGATTTCTGCAAAAAGTCTTGAGCTTCACACAGAGTATTTTTGCCTCTATAATTCCCTGCTCACGTTTTCAAATTGTTTTTCCGTTTGTGTTTGTCGTATGTCAGTATGAAAGAATTAACCGTTTTATTTGGAACTTCCAGTGACTCTTGTGGATAAGGTGAAGGCGAGGCAGCGAGACTTCTGTAGTGGTAGGATAGCTAAAAAAAAAGGGGTGAATAATTGGAGAAGGAAGAGGAGGAACCGACGGTAGGGCAGGGACACTTTTGAGGCGCTAGTGGTGAGGATCAAGGGATAAGTAAACTATGGGAGGAGAGAGAGGTGGTGGAGTGGAGAACCAAGGGTCATGTGATCCTCTCGTTTGTAACATGACTCTTGGTGGCGTCCCTCCGAGGCGTTAATGAGCACATGAAGCAGGAAACTGGACTCCCCAACAGTCACTTCGTCCTCTTCGTGGTCCCGCCTGACTCCACCCTCTCGAAACACCCAGAAAAACCTCGCTATTCGGAGACATGGAGTTGACGAGTCAGATAGCTACTTTAGGTGGTGTTGAAATCTTCACCATTTTTTTGTAACCTATTGATCCTTAAGTCTCTGTAAGGCGATATTGACAGTCCTGTTCATTAGGTTGCTATCCTCGTCGTTCTCTGGGTCAGTTTATCAGAGATGTGTAAGGGGACGCGTGTTCTGGCGGGAGAGTGGGTGGTGCAGGGAAAGTCGTGGATATGCGTTGTCTGGGTTTTAATGAAGGAGCGTCTTTTCTTTTCATCACCTGCAGTGGGTCGTCACGAGAGATGATTCACCTTCACCCTTTCACCCTCACGTTTGTATCGTCCTCCTCCTCCTCCTCCTCCTTCTCCTCCTCCTCCTCCTCCTCCTCCTCCTTCTCCTCCTCCTCCTCCTCCTCCTCCTCCTCCTCCTCCCAGGCAATATTCAAAATAAATTATATCCACATGACGAGTTTGGACAAAGAAAAAGATGTTGTGTCATAGTTTCAGTAGATCCTAAGCCTAGTAAACAATCCACTGAACTTGTATTCGTAAAAATTGCAAACAAAATAGTCGGTTTCGTTGGTAGATCGCTTACTTTCAAATCCGAAAAGAAAATAATTTCAACACTATATAATTCACTCGTGCGTTCACATCTCGAATATAGTGTTCGAGAAATTAGAAAAAAAAATGCAGCGCACATAACAAAATTTATTCCAAGAATGCGAAACAAATCCTATGATGAGCGCCTTAAGGAACTCAATCGTTTTGCTCCTGAGAAGCGGAGGATAAGAGGTGACCTTACCACGCTTTTTTTTCTTATTTTCAATGGATCCTCAAATTCAAATATTGAAAAATATCTAACATTCAAGCAGTCAAACGTGACCAGAAACAATGGCTTCAAAATTGTAGGTAAGCGTTTCACAACAAATGAAGCTAAACACTTTTCTTTAACCGTATCATCAATACATGGAATGGTCTGCCATCAAACGTTGTGGAATAAGGTGCAATTGAAACACTTGGAGTTCACCTCGATAAATACTTTGAATTTAATCCCTGGTTGCCACTGTTCACCTCCGAACAAATCGTGTTTTTTTTTTTATTACTATTCCTTGGCCTCTGACCGTGTTCAAAATTGGCCATTAATCGCCAGTTAGCAATTATTACTCTCACCCTCTATACAAGAATCTCAGATAGCTCGAAGTGAACGGTCACTGCTTCTGCTCTCGATCTGTGAAGGGCAGTAGATAGTCAAGAGCTCTGACAGTTGGTAACCATCATCGGGATTTAATGTACCAGGGGTCACCACTGCAGGGGATATAACTACTGTGTGCAGCGCTATGTAAAGGAAACAAGTGGTTGTAGGGAGTTGGGGCTTGATTGACTGTTGCTTCTCTCGAATGTGCCAGGCAAGACTGCCGCTCCACCTCTTTCGCTCCACACTGTCTATATATACACTGCACAACACAACCTATACGCTCAGATAGCACAAAGTTAACGGTCACCACTAATACTCTCGAGTTGTGACGGGCTGTGTTTGGAGGGGCTTTGTCAATAGAATATCATTATCAGGAATTATATACACAGTAAATCCACGTAAACAATGCACACGCAGCATTACATTTACCAAGCTTTATTATCTTCCCTTACAAACGTTAGTGTTCAAACGTAGATTAAATGTTTCCTTTCACTCTCTACTAAAATTCCATATGGTTTGTCAGTACTTTAAAGAAGATTGGACAAGTCTATGGATGAGGATGAGAGGTGGAAATAAGCAGAGGTCGAGCAGCCTCATGCAGCGATGTCCTTATGTTCTAAATACCACATGGTTTCGCATTTTTTTTCCTGCAAGCCTCTGCGGGAGGCAGGGTTGGGTGGGGAGGAGCCTTCTGCTTTGCTGTCCTGTCTCTATCACTGGTAGTTAGTTAATAGTTTCATACAGGCTAGTGAGGATCTCAGGACCTGTTGCTGTTTGTTTTCCGTTGTATTCCGTTGTATTCCTCCTCCTCCTCCTCCTCCTCCTCCTCCTCCTCCTCCTCCTCCTCCTTCTGCTGCTGCTGCTGCAGCCTTTCATTTGTCCCTATCTGACCTACTTCACCCTTGCTTTCCTCCCCTTTTTACACACACACACACACACACACACACACACACACACACACACACACACACACACACACACATACACACACACACACACACACACACACACACATACACCCCCCCCACCACACACACACACACATACACACACATGGGTATGCAAGTCACATTTATACTTTCGTATAGTTCGAAGCCAATCTTATATAAGCTCTCCATTTTTTTCCTACTCCACCTCCTCCTCGTCCTCTTCCTCCTCCTCATCCTTCCCTATCTCTTCTTCTTCCTCCTCCTCCTCCTCCTCCTCCTCCTCCTCCTCCCCCTCCTCCTCCTCCTCCTCCTCCTCCTCCTCCTCCTCCTCCTCCTCCTCCTCCTCTATCGTCGCCCTCTTGTCGACATTCAATTATCTACATTGGCATTTCACAAGTTGTTACGAGTATTGATAAACCTTCATTAAGTCTCACCTCAGGTAGTGGGTAGCCTGAGGCGGAATGTAGACACATTTTCTGCCATTCCTTTCCTCCAACGTTACTTCTCTCTCTCTCTCTCCAACC
>CM035192.1:4084120-4094375 GCA_020233015.1 Callinectes sapidus
GAGAGAGAGAGAGAGAGAGAGAGAGAGAGAAAGGTAAACTATGCAATGGAGGAGGAAACACGAATGCAAATAAAGAGGAGATACACGGATGAAAATAGAATGGACAGAAAAGAAAGATAAACAAGACGACCAAAACACTCACGTTTCAGTAAAATGTGGCCAGAATAAATCATTTATCACACTAACCAACACTGTGAAAGAAAACTAAAAACAGACAAATTTAAAGGAATAAAACATGTATAGTTTATATAGAAACCTGAGAAAAAAAAACATGAATTGAGAAGACAGGCTAACAGACACAACTCTAGGGAAGGAAAAGAGGAATGAAATTACTACACTGGAGAGGAAAATGGAAAAAAAAGACAAATATAAAGGAAATATTCAAATCGTTTGCATAAAAAAAACAGAGAAAAAAAACAGGAAATGAGTAGACAGGTTGACGGAGTAGACAGGTTGACAGACAGAAATGTAAGGAGGGGAAGAGAGAAAGACATTGCTACAGACATTGAGGAAGGAAAACACGAGTACAAGCTGTCTTCCCTTGACATTTCATCTCTCACCTATCACCTCTACATCTCACGGGGCCTTGGATCTCCTTCACCTCAAACAAGTCACCTACATGTTCCTCATTACACCTAAACTCTGACACTCCATACCTGCTAAACACAGTCAAGATCCAAGTAATCACCTCAGTACATGACCCTAAACACAAAACTGAAGATATGGAGTGGACAGTCTTTAGTTATAGCACTGGTCACCTTTGATTAACTCTCATCACATGGCCACTGACAATCAAGAGCAAAATGACAAAGAAAGAAAGGAGCACATGAACAAAATCACCTCAAGATCTTTCCACACCAGTTAGAAAAAGAAACAGCAACTCTGCACATGGAAGGACTGGCGTGTTTCCTTCCACCACCGCACCTCATCCATCAATTTGGAGAGAAACTTGCTGTACCGCCCTCAGCTTCGCCACTGCTGCCGCCGGAAGTCCCCATCTCCTCCCCCCCCCCCCTCACCCCATAGCGAGATGCAGCGAGGCGTCATGACTGCCTGCTGCTGATAAGAGGCGGCACGGATCGGTACAGAGCAGTCCATCGAACCCTTTGTGGTGCTCATAAATAATATGCAAATGATCTCCCCTGCAAGTCAAGAGTACACTGCTCGTCGCAACATTTTTTTTTTTTCCGTATATTTCCAAATCTTTCAGGGTGATTTAAGATGTCGTTTGTCACTTGCTGGTCACCGCGTCATGTTAGTTAGCATCGTCTTGAACTTGAGAATTCGATAACTCATTTCTTTATGTTGCATGTAATGAGCATAGATACTTTAGTTCATACACACACACACACACACACACACACACACACACACACACACACACACACACACGTAGCAGTACACAATTACTTAAAATATGAATATGGAAGTAAGAATGCATCTCGCTTGACTTGCATGTGAGCGTTGAGAGCAGCAACACTCGGGCAGTGATGGCATGCAAATACGCGGCTCCCAGGCATGCACTCTGCACATGAAACCCTGAGGGTCACCCGCTACCGAGGACAGGGGAATGTAGTACACTTGGTTTAATATTTACCCAACAGATGACACGCCAAATGGTTCGTAAAATAAATGGGAAAGTCTGGCATGTTACCGCTCTGCTTGCTCTCTTCGCTCTCTCGTTACTCAGCCCGATTTTTACGACTCCCGTGCTCGTATTCTTAAACACTTTGCTCTGTCACCATCACCATTTTCCGTAGGCTCTAGTTGAATATGGTCATGTTTTTAAGCTTTTTTATGGTTCTGGTGATGGATTGGCAGTATTTTTAGTTCATTATAAGGAGAAACTGTCTTGAAAATCCGGGTTCTCATCTCTGTGATCTTGGAAACCTGTTGTAGTGAGAGCAGTGTTGAAAAATACGACCCTCGAGGTTTTCCAGCAAACAGTTTACTTTTCTCCATTAGTTGGTCCTCGTCAGCTCTCCCCCTGCCCCCCCCCGCCCCCCCAAGCCCACACGCCTCACAACTGTCCTGCGTTGCTCCCTGACCCCTCTAAGATATTTATCCGCCGTCGGGAAATTAGCCCTAACCTGCCGTCTTTAGCCGCAGCGCCTTGAGTCTTTCATCAATAATGTGTTAAGCCTCCTGGCAGCGGCGCCCCATAGTCACCCAGCCACACCAAGCCACAAAGCCAATCAAGGTTTCATAAGATCTCTCCCTTTCTTTCTTCCCATTTTGTTCTCTGCTCCACATTCTTCTCTCTAAGACTACTCCCTCCTCTTCTGTCTTCTCTACTTTCCACTATTCTCGTTTTTTTCCTTTTTTACTCTTCCTCGTTTTTCAATTCTCTCTTTCTTTCTTTCACGTTCTATTCTCTCCAGTTCTCATTATTTCCTTTATTTTCTTCTTTTTCTTCCTCCTCATTTTCCATTAATTGTCCTCCTACCGTTCACTTTCCAGTTTCTTCTCTGTTGCACTGTCTGTCTGTCTGTCTGTCTGTCTGTCTCTGACGTTCTATCCTCTCCAGTTCTCATGATTTCCCTTATTTCCTTTTTCTTCTTCTGCCTCGTTTTCCATTCATTGTCTTCCTACCTCTGTCTCCTCACTCTTCCTCGCTACTTCCCTTCCCTCTGCCAATACTGCCTTCCTCTTCTCTCCTCTCCTATCTCCATTCTCTCAGCGATTTTCTCATTTCAGGTTTTCTCACCCTTTTGTTCCCTTCTTTTCACATTCTTTCCTTTCCCTCTCCTGTATTTTCTTCTGGATTCATATTTTCTTTTTCTAATCAATTATTTTTTTCCGTCTCATCAATTTTCATTACTTCGTATTATGTAGTCTTGCTTAATTTTTATCGACGGTTTTTCCTATCTCAGTCCTTTTTTTCCCTCTCAACCTTCCTTCCTTCCTCTTGTTCTTCTATCAACCATTTCTATCCCAATTTATTCTCCCCTTTCCTTCTGTCCTTATTCTTGTCCCCTTCCAACCCTATCCTTCTAATACTCTCCATTGTCTTAACTTATCACTATCTATCTCCATCTTGTCTTCTTTTCTCTCCTTATTCTATTTCATTCTTCACGTTTCTCCCGTCCCTGTTCCTTGTCCTCTTCCACCCCTATCCTTCTATGTCTCTCTTTATTCCTTAAACTCGTACCCACTGTGTTTTTCCAGTTTCTTTTCCCTTTTCTCTCTCTCCTGTCCCTTCTTGTCTCTGTCTTACCGCGCTCTCTGGACCCTCCCTTCCTGTCTATCTTCTCACAAAATCATCCCTGGAGAGCACTCATGGTTGGCCGCTTGTCTGCCGTCCTGAGGTTGCCGCGGGGCCTTTATGGGTAACCACTCAGGTCCGCCGGGAGCCACGAGGCCAAGAGAAGACTTGTTTTTTCTCTCCGCTAAGTGAAATAGGTTTGCTGAACGGGGAAAGTCCTTATTTGGGGAAAGAAAGGCACGTGGCGAGGGGATGAAGGGAAAAGGGCGCATAGGCAGAGTACAGGAGGAGGAAAAGGAGAATAGTGAATTGTATCTGACTGAGGGTCGGTGAAATAATGAAAAGAAAAAGTAAGGGAAGATGCGAAGAACTGGTTAATTCCTTCAGTACTAAGAGGTATTTTTAGATAGAGTTTTTTGTTATGATTAGACGCCTTTATAGACATTAGGAATGGTCTATGGAGGTCAGAAGATGAATGGCCAGAGTCTTCACTATTCTAATCCATACACAGGTTCTGAAGAAAACCACAATTCAATATCCTAAAAAATAATAAAATAAAATAAAGAAATACAAAAATTGGGACCATCAGCTCAGCGAACCTTTTTTTAATCACCTATTATTTTGCCCTTGGCTGGACTCGCTTCCTACATAAAACACACGCATACGCACACGCACACGCACACGGTATACATTCACGCCTTACTATAGCACAGAACCAATATTATTTCCATTAACCAGCACTCATTTTCTTTTTCTCCGTAAAGCTCAACGAAGGAATAATGAAAAACCCACGTCCGGCATATTCGAGTTCACTTCACTGCATGTGCCATTTCACTTCCATTCCTGCGACTGGATGAATAAATAAAGAAAGCGCGTGAGTTTATTTACATTCACTAATGGAGTCGCTTTGGTGATGGTGCGCGACTCAGGCCAATCAAATGGAGTTTTGGGTTGACTAGCTTTCTGTAGAGGATATGAGGGAGTGGTGGACCTTGAGGTATTGACGGTGTGTGTGTGTGTGTGTGTGTGTGTGTGTGTGTGTGTGTAGGCATGTTGGTAGGTTGGTATTCACTATTGAAAGTCTGATAGCATTTCACACTTTTCCAGTTTCCTTTCACTATTTCTCTGTTGATTGTAAGTATTCCAATCAGGTGAGAGTCTGTACGGTTTTAATCCTCACACGAGTTTCTGAAGCCGTAAGATCGACAAATAATAAGCAGAATGAATATGAAAATGCGTCCCAGTACTGAAGGGATTAAGAATGAAGGTCAACACGAAACACAGTGGAAAAGTGTGTAGGAAAGATAATGAAACTTATGACTACTTTTACGTACCACACAATGAAACACCAGTTAGTAAACCAATGCTCTCCTAATTCCCTAGTCGAAGTAACCCAGACTTTCAAGGATAAGGTTTGCACAACTCCAGTGGCAGATTAACATGGAAAAACACTCTGAACACTTTTGAGAACTCGGCTACGGACCTTACTCTAAAACACACACGCTCCGCGCCTCCATTACACTCCAAAGGCTCTAATTCAAGTGCCAAAAAGGTTTGAGGAAGTTATTCTTAACGAGGGAACAACACTCGAAACATTCTTGGAGATTCGGGTTATCGTCTCTGTTGTCTCTAAAGGTAGTAGTGGTGGGAGAACAAGGCGTTTCTGAATGAGCCCAAAAGTACAGTGTCCAATATTGCATGGCGACAGGTACGTACATGGTAAAATTCTCCTTAAGTTTAATGACGTTTTGGAATATCCTGGTACAGCTCCTCTTCAGTCTGTGGTGACTAACTCATCAAGTATTTTCACTTTATTAACCGCCTCAGTACTGGGACGCATTTTCATCGTTATTCTGCTTATCATTTGTCGATTTTCTACAGCTTTAGAAATTCATGTGGTGATTGAAATAGTACAGACTCTGGCTATTAGTCTGCTAACCTCGATAGAACCTTCTTAATGTCGATAAAATCGTCTAATCAAAACCAAACTCATACTAAAAATGTGTTCCAATATTGAATGGGGTTAAACGAATCTTCTGAACGTCCCTGTCTGGTTGGAAATTCTGGCACTTATTCAGAAATTCATAAAGGTGATTGTTCTTTGCATTTTGTGAGTGGATGGGAAACGACTTACTTGATAACCTGACGCTGAACTCCCTCGATATTTTACTGGTATCGTACAGAATCAGCCTAAACCCTTTGACTGCTCGGCTCGTTCCTTATCATTCAAAGCGTCATAAAATAAGTAGTTTCCATGGACAGAGATGGAAAAGAGAAAATACGAGTCTAACTTCGTCTGTTCTCCTTTATAAGACTAAAAGATGGAAAAGAGAAAATGGGAGGATAACTTCATCTGTTATCTATCTCTAAACTGAAAAAAACAAAAGAGAAGAAATAGGAGGGTAACTTCGTCTTTTCTCTGTTACTACACAAAAAGTCTAAGAAAATAAATATCAGAAAAGAAAAAATAATAAATTGCAGTTAACTTATTATAAGAACAAAAATGGTTGGAGTAGTGATCCGGTTAACCATTACTTGACTACTTTGGTACACTTCATTTAATTTGTAAAGCCGAAGAACATTTAGCAATAATATAGTGTGTCCTCTGTTCCTCCATTGGTAAAACGGTTTCAAGTCATTTCCTGCCCCACTCATCTGATTCTCATCCCGTTTCCTTCGACTCAATTGCTTCACACTCACCTATCCCATTCCTTGAGTTCATAACTGCTAATGGCTTTCAGTACGTCCCACACGCTTCGCTCTTATTTCTGGCACACTTTTCCACGCACGATATTCTCAATGTTAAAATGATTCACTGATAAAACCTTGAGAACCGACTGACCTGAAATTAAACCTGTTCTTTCATACGCTTTCATGCCTTTATGCTTTGTCATAGCTATAACCCCCTCAACCCTTTCAGTAGTGGGACGCAATTTTACCATTATTTCTTTAGTGTGATTTAATGACTTTATTTACATTAGCAAGGGTGTATGGAGGTTAGGAGATTAATGGCCAGGGAATACGGTTTCAATCCCTACAAAAGTTTCTGTAGCTTTATAAAACTCCTTCATACCTGTCCCTTAATAAAATCAAACAGCATTTTCTTGACTAATGGACAACTGCGGACATCTGATAGTCATAAAAGAGGAGTTAAGAAACGCAGACACACGTAAACAGATTTGTATGAATTTTATCCCTTACGTTGAATGTTGAAAGAAGAGTATTTCTCTCTCTCTCTCTCTCTCTCTCTCTCTCTCTCTCTCTCTCTCTCTCTCTCTCTCTCTCTCTCTCTCTCTCTCATTCTTGCAGACTGTTCCCTACACTGTCTTATTGTTATCATTGTTATCATTGTTGTTATTATTATTATTATTATTATTATTATTATTATTATTATTGTTATTATTATTATTATTATTATTATTATTATTATTACCCTCACCAACACCGACACCACCACCACCATCACTACTACTGCTGTTGCTACTACTACTACTACTACTACTACTACTACTACTACTACTACTACTACTACTACTACCACTGCTGCTGCTACTGCTGCTGCTGCTGCTGCTACTACTACTACTACTACTACTACTCCTATTACTCTTACTCCAACTAACACTACCATTACCACCACTGCTGCTGCTGGAGGCGATGGTAGTATTAGTAGCTGTAGCAGTATGTTATCACTTCTTATTGATCTTCAAGTTAAAGATAGAAGACAGTCCTCTGACAGTAACTGCACACTGAGACGCCATGAGTGTAGGGATAGAATACAGTAGACGTCAACCAGGGTAAATGAGGAGGTGGAGGAGGAGGAGGACGACAGGAGGCTGGGAGCGGGTGAGTTATAGGCTCCTCCTCTGGCGGCAGGTGTGACAGCTGTGGGGACCGGTGGCTGGGATGAGACAGGTGATAGGATGCTCTCTTTAGCCGGCAGTCAAGGTGTGTGTGTGTGTGTGTGTGTGTGTGTGTGTGTGTGTGTGTGTGTGTGTGCGCGCGCGCGCGCGTGCTTGTGCGTGTGCGTGTATGTGTGTGTTTTCAAAGTGGTAATATCATTACTACTACTACTACTACTACTACTACTACTACTACTACTACTACTACTACTACTTCTCAACTCTAGTAAAATACATGTAATGATCATAAAAGAAAACACTCAATAAATTGCAATATATGTATGACTTTGTAGCTTACGTGTATAGAACAATGAAGATTTGTACTGAAGGCTTGCATGCTCAGGTTAGTACCCTTAAATTTTCATCGCATGCCAGTCTCCCATTGTAAAGTCCAGTAGAGTCCCACAGCCGTACTATTATGCCGCAGATTCCAAGGCATCCGAGTCAATGAGCCAAGGAGGCGCATATCCCTGTATCCCTCCAGGTTGCCACCTACCGTTCTAGAGTTGAAACCTGTCCATAACCTCCCGGGCAGCAGCCTCCGTGCACTACAGTTAAGCATTGTAATCACGGGGTTTGTTATAACGCAGACAGTCCCCGCAGTGTGGCGTCTGGCCGCTTAGAACACTGAAAAGTGCTCGTTGCCTTTGCGTAAGTAGCGATTACTCGGGCGAAAAACGAAAGAAAATGTTAAGGAAAGTAGGTGTTTTGAGCTGGAAATCTTATTTTATCAGGTGGTAAGTCAGGAAGACAGATGATGTGTAATTTGTATAATGAATCATGTAAATGAGAGAAATTTGTCTTGAGTTTTAATGTGGGGAGTGAAAAATTGTTTAACAAAACCTGAAGGTGAAAGTGATGTTAATGATGACAATGGTGATGGTGATAATGATGCACCACTAGGAGAGTAAGAAAGTGAAAAGTGACGTGCATAGTAAAGGAGGTAAATAATGGATCTATAAATAGAAAAAAATGAATGCATGAAGCTAGGACAAAGATGCATGTGGATCATTATTGACAAAGGAAAGAGACAGGAAGAAGACTAGTTTGCGGCAGTAGAATAAAAGACGAGAAAGAGAGTAAAGATATGTGAGGATAAATGACGATGAAGGGGGCTGGTTGAAGTAGCCCTTGGGAAGGTCATTTGGTAAAAAACTAATATAAAAAAATGTTAAATGAAAATGTGATCCAGAGAGATTAATAATGGGAAATGCTGATTCTCTCTCTCTCTCTCTCTCTCTCTCTCTCTCTCTCTCTCTCTCTCTCTCTCTCTCTCTCTATTATCTCAATTGTTTCATTTACTCCCGGTCTCATCTCATTCTAATCTTCTTTGTTGCTTTTACTGTTTATAAATTAGTTTTGTTATTTTTATTCATCTTTTATTTTATTCATTTTCAGGTATGTTGCGTTGTGAACTGGTGGTGATGGTGGTGGTGGTGATGCTGATGATGCTGATGGTGAGTTGATGAGAGAGAGAGAGAGAAAGAGAGACTAATTGAAAGAAAAAAAAAATGTACAAATGAAAATACCCCCCCAAAAAAAAAGAAAAAAAGAAAAAGAAAGAGAAAAAAAAGATTATAGGAGCCAAATCGTGTTCCTTGTTACCTCTTCTTCTTCCTATAATTACTGGCCATTTCTTTCGCCTTTATATAGTCACCCCTATTATCTTGCTGTGAGTGTCTCGTTTTCTTCGCTCACTTTGTATGTAATTATCTTCATTTTCTTCACCTTCCCTTTTATATTATTCCACCCTGCCACACTCTGAGGGTCTTCCACCAGTCTATACAGGTGTGTTTAATTTGGTGTTCCGCAAGGTAAAAAGATTTGGCGAGGTACGTTGTGATTTTGACCGGAAAGTAGTTGGGGAGGTGGAGGGGTGTGGTGGTGTTGGAATCATAGGTGGTGTTGTGGTGGTGTTGATGTGGTGTTCGTGGTGGTGGTGTTGGTTGTTAAGGATTGTAATGGTGTTGTTTTGAAATGGTATGTTTTTTGTGGGGTTTGTCTTGTTTTGGTGGGGTTCAGATTTTTGGTTGGTGTTGTAATGGTGTTGTTGGTGGTGTTGCTTGTTAAGGATTGTATTGGTGTTGTTTTGAAATGGTGTGTTTGTGGTGGTTTTCTTCTTGTTTTGGTGGGATTTAAATTCTGTGTGGTGGTGTGGTGGTGGTGAGGGTTGGTGGGTGGCTGGGTGTTGCTCTTCAAGGAGGCGGTGTTGTAATTGTGGTGTTGTCTTGATTTGGTGTTTTTGGTGTTGTTTCCTTGTTAATTTGTCCTTTTTCTTATATATTTCTTTAATTTTTCATCATTCCATCTTTTTTGTCTATTCTAGTTTAATTTCCTTTACTTTTCATTGTTTAACTTTCATTTACTTTATTCACTGACTCGATTTAGTTCGTTTATTTCACTTATTGTATTTATGTTAACTTGTATTTATTTTGTTATTTATTTTTCTGTATGTGTGCGTATGTCAGGGAGAGGAGGAGGAGGAGGGAGGAGGGGGAAGGGGGGGTGAGTGTGTGTGTCAGGGAGAGGAGAGAGGAGAGGGGGGAGGTGGGGTAGGGGGAAGTGATGGACAGGTAAGCAATTAAAGGGGATGAATTACCTGTTGTTACTGGCCAGTGGAAGGCATGAAAGGGTTAGTGAAGGGGTGATAATGAGACACAGAGAGCGGTGGGGTGTTAAACTGCCAAATAACCTTCACTGCAGTTTTACAAGCTTAACCTAACCTAACCTAACCTAACCTAACCTAACCTGACTTAACCTAACCTAACCTAACCTCACCTAACCTAACCTAACCTGACTTAACCTAACCTAACCTAACCTCACCTAACCTAACCTAACCTAACCTGACTTAACCTAACCTAACCTAACCTAACCTAACTTAACCTCACCTAACCTGACTTAACCTAACCTAACCTAACCTAACCTGACTTAACCTAACCTAACCTAACCTAACCTGACTTAACCTAACCTCACCTCACCTCACCTCACCTCACCTCATCTCATCTCATCTCATCTCATCTCATCTCATCTCATCTCATCTCATCTCATCTCATCTCATCTCATCTCATCTCATCTCACCTAACCTAACCTAATCTAACTGAACAGGTGTAAAGGAGCTAAGAATTCAGTTGATGCTCTCTCTCTCTCTCTC
>CM035192.1:4095261-4108168 GCA_020233015.1 Callinectes sapidus
CCCTTGTCTCTCTTTCTCTCTCTCATTCTCTCCCCAATCTCTCTCCTTCTCTCTTTCCTTCCCCTTCCTGCTTCGCCGTCCTCCATCCCTCCTTTCTTACCTCCGTCCCTCCACCTGCTGTAGCTCCTCCCTCATTCAAGCCGCCCCTCCCTATCCTTCCTTCCACCTGCTCTCCCCCTCTCCTCTTTCTCTCCCCTCTCCCTCCTTTTCTGCATCCTTCAGCTCCTCCCCCTTGGCCTCCCCATCCTCCAGTCTCCGAAATTGTCTATTCTAGTCTCCTCCTACTTTTGTTTTTGTTTTATCGTATTTTCTACTTACAACACTTATTTCTTGTTCTTTATTTTATTATTCGTACTTTTCTTTCTTTATTTTTTTCTTTTTCTTCTTAGCCTCTTCCTTTCCCTCCTCTTTCTCTTCAACCTACTGACTTATATTGCTTCTTTCACTACTACTTACTGAACAATAGTTATGCAAACGCTTTATTTAGGACTTCAGGATCTGTTGATATTTTCTTCTTTGTTTCCTCCTCCTCCTCCTCCTTCCCCTCCCCCTCCTCCCCCTTCTCTCCCCCCCCTTTTCTCTTATATTTACTTATCTTTACGCTTGGTTTTATTACTCACACTTTTCCTTTCCTCTCTTGCCTTCATCTATTCACACCTTTCATTCCTCTTTCCTCCTCTTCCTGTGTCCATCCCAGCCCCTCCTCGTTTTCTTTACTCCTGGTCACATGGCTCATTCTCTCCGCCCCTGTGTCCACTCTCGTACCTCCTCCACCTCCTCCACCTCTTCCACCTGCCCAGCGTGGCGACACAAGCGTATAATAAAAATAAAGCCGCTTTGTCATTGTCCATAGTTGCGGTCATCGTCTCTCTCTCTCTCTCTCTCTCTCTCTCTCTCTCTCTCTCTCTCTCTCTCTCTCTCTCTCTCTCTCTCTCTCTCTCTCTCTCTCTCTCATTTTTTCTTCATCTTCGTTTCTGTTTTCTTCTTTTTTTCTTTTTAATCTTCTTCGTCTTCCTTTCCTCCTCTTCCTCCGCTTTTTTTTCAATTTCTTTCCTTTCCTTTTCCTCCTACAGTTCGTTCTTTATCTTTTCCTTCTTTCAGCCCACCCACCTCTTCCTCTCTTCTCTCCTCTTTTCTCCTCTGTTTTCCTCCTCCCTCCTCTCCTCTCCTCTCTCTTATCGCTGTCCCAGTATTATCGCCCCACCGCCCAGCCCTAGTTATAAAACACGTCATAAAGAAACCCCATCCGCCGTCACCTTTCCTCCTCCTCCTCCTCCTCCTCCTCCTCCTCCACCTCCTCCTCCTCCTCCTCCCCCTACTTGTCTTCGTCCCTCTCGTCCTTGCCCTAACCTCCATATTGGTCAGTTATACATTACCTCCACATTTTATTTTCTTCTTCGCTTTTCGCTGTTTCCTTAGAGTGGTGCGTTGGTGCCATGTACAGTATGAGTTCCCAGCTTCTTTCTGCCTCTTACAGCTTCCGTTGTGAGTATGCGTGATAAAATGGCGTATAGTTTTGTTTACCTTTGCCTTGCACCTTTTTTTATTTATTTTTTATTTAAGGGTCGTGGTATAAAGTAAGGAGAAGAATCAGTTTTGATGAAATGTGGGTATTAATATTACCTGTATTTCACTATTTTTTCTGCCTTTATTTCATCCCTCTATCCCATCCCTTGCAGTTTTATTGTAATTTTTAAGGTGGGATTCTTGCAGTTCTCGTTTGATTTTACAATCTCCACTTTACTTTCTTGTTTTTTCGTGTTATTTCATCACTCCATTTCTCGTATATCTGCCTTAATTCCATCACTCCGTCTCGTTCACTTGCCTTCCCTTTCATCACTTGTACAAAAATGTCGGACGAGGCACCATAAGCGGAAAGAGTGAAGGGAAAATGAAGATGACATAAGATGAATTGAAGTGAGGAATATGTCTTGTGATGGGCCTCATCCTTCCATGCCCTCCGTCCCTTCATACTTCACACGTCCTAAAACGCTTCCTAGTTTGTCAAGGTGTGTGTGGGGCCACTCGAACCTGACCCTGAGACACGACCGGGACCATAAATCACGCAGTTTTCACCCGCGCAAGACACCCGGGGAGCTGAGAGGGTATCACTTCACTTGAGGTGGTGGTGGTGGTGGTGGTGGTGGTGGTGGTGGTGGCAGTTGTCATATCGTGTTTTCTTTCTCTTTCTTAGTTGATTTTTGGTCTTTCTCTCTCTCTCTCTCTCTCTCTCTCTCTCTCTCTCTCTCTCTCTCTCTCTCTCTCTCTCTCTCTCTCTCTTACATACACTAGAAGAAAGACGTGATACATAATGTACTTTCCGCTTAATAAACACACTAAAGATTAAATATTTATAGCAAGAAGAACATTTTATTCCATGATTTTTCCTTTTCATTTCGTATTTATTTTTGTATTTATCATTTTCACTCACGTTCTTGATAATGTGGAATGTATTTAGCTTATCTTATTTTATTTCCTATTGTTTCAGGTGTGGGACTTTAGACCTTCGAGAGACACGGCTGCTGAATGTAAGTGTTATGTGTTTTTTTTATCTGTGTATTGGGTTTCTTTGACGTAGATTGTGTTGAATTTGGGTTGAGTTGGTTTGAGTTGATTAGATGTTATGCACATTTTGGTTTAAGTAGATTAGGTAGCGTTAGAATATGGTTGAGGTCAAGTGAAGTAAGATTTGGTTAAGGTATGATTAGATAGAGATTAGAATATGTAAAGATAAATAACGAAAGATTTTATGAAAGCTACATGTGTCGTTACATTAAGATAAGATGAGGATATATTAAGTAATGTTATTTGAAATTATATAAATAATAGGTTAGGTTACATTACAGTTAGGTTAGATAGCTATGTTGTGCAATGTAAGGTAACCTTAGGTATGGTTAGCTATGGTTGGGTTAGGTACAATGATCTTTGCTATCAGGTAGGTGGCAGTGAAAAGGATGACGATTATAGCTTAGTCGTCCTTTTCTTTCTGCTCACGTTTAGGAAATAAGTTACGCCAGTGTTTCAACGCCCGTTCAGAGTTACAACCTGTACATTAGCGGCGGGAGGGACGGTGGTGCTCGAAATTTTCCATTGATTCTTCACGGTATATTCGGTCGTCGTTTTCTGGTCCTCCGTCAGGCACGAACTGGGCATTAATCCGTCAAGGTCCCTGCCCAGCCAGTCCCACCCAGCCCTCCCCACCCCTTGACCCCGCCCCTTGCCACTCCTCATGCGGCATCATCTGTGGAGGTGGTGGGAGGGAAGGAAGAGGTGAGGGGAGCAGCCCGTCATGATACGGCAGCGGATAATTTGTACACGACCCAGTTGATTACCGTCTGATTAGTGATGAGGGGAATACGAGGCGTGTGGGGAGGTAAGGGGAATGCAGGGTCAGAACCAAGACTGTTTTGAGGGGATGACAGGGGACCAAATGGATGGAATGCCTCTCCAGTCCCTTGTATGGTAACCACGAGGAGGTGGTCACTTCAAGACAGCGATGGAGGGGCTGCGGGAGGAAGATAGGGTACAGGGAAGGAAGAGAGGTTGGGATGATAAACGAATCCTTGAAAGTAAATAACTGCCCCTGAGGGGATTTAACAATTACTATCCATCTTGTGCTCGTTTGTACCGCAGCACTACGCGTACTACTGTACACCTCCCCTTCCCTCGTCCTGTCTCGCTGGTCAGTCCTCCTTGGCTTGCAGTAGTCTGCAAAATGCGACCACCTTGGAAAGCAAATAGATGCGCTGATAAGATCGCCAGCTGTCGACAATTACAGAGCCAGGAAAGATATAAAGCGCCTAGTAGGAAAGGGGGTGGGGGAGAGGGATCCGAGGACAGCCGTGAGGGTTTAAGAGAGATGCACAAAAACCTTCAACCTGGCGTGATAGTATCAGAGGCGCACCCGCTGGTGTGCTGCTGCGTTGGATAAAGGGCGTCAAGGGTGCCGAGAGGAACGTGCAGGCCTCCCTCGTGCTTCATGTCTATTCATGTGTTGAAAGGAAACAAGTTTCTACGTAAATTTATTTTTCCTTTTCTTTCAAAATGAGAGCAAGTGCATTTCAATTATTACATAGTTGTCTTGGGTGATTTGGATATACTCATTCGCGCAAACACTCATTCTGCTATGGATTTACTGTTAAATATAAGTTTGCGTTTTTTTAATATTACCACAAGAAAAATATTGCTAAATCACAACTTGTATAACATGTTATGAAACCAAAATATTTTATCAGCAAGCAAATTGATGAAATGCGTTCGTAATAATAACCGAATGCATAAATTATAAAGGTTGTTTCTTTCGTCCCGAGAGACAAGAAAGAGAAATGGCAAGCAAGGTCTGTGAATGACGTATATATAAGATAAAAACAGAACATAATCACCATGATGCGTCTCGATGCATATCTGGAAATGTTTATTACTCCAGATACTGATGACTTCAGCGATAAACTGTTCCTGAATGGACGCCTCGCTCCGGCCTGGCCACTAATAGTACTGAGGAACCTCATACATCACTTCAGCACGTCCAGTCCAAGTGTTATTATTCCCACTACATCACGTGCTGCACCGAGAAGTACTACCGACAACAACCCGCTAGTCACTGTTTACGTTAATGGAAAACGAAAGGAGGAAGAGAGAAAGGGTTAAGAAAGGAAGATATAATTAAGAACGGATAGAAAAAAGCGTAGCCGGTGGCAATGCAGGGATTAATGAGGTGAAAAGAAGCTCCCGGGAGAGATTAGCGATCCAGGAGGCAGATTAACAGCTCTGTACTGTGGCTGGAGATGGTACGGGCACCGAGCCGCTGAGGAATGCGTTTGAAGCGGCGCCGAGCTGGAAAATTGAGAAGAAAGCTGAAAAGAACCGCTGCACTAAAAGGAAAGAAAAGATATTGTAGATAATACGGTGAAAGAAAACATTAAGAAACCCTAAAAGAAAACATTAAGGAACCGTTTTGAAAGTAAAAGTAGACATGCTAGAAAAAATGAAAGCCTCGTATTCTCAAGCACTTCTGTTCTTATCCTCCACTGTTTTAAAAGGCTTTATTTAAATTTACGCGATTTTTTAAAGTACTTTTACGGCCCTAGAGGCAGAGTAACATGATTATTACATTATAAACTGGAGAAACACTTGAAAATCCCGCTAATCATCTCTGTGTCCTTTGAAAATAGTCGTGGTGGGAGAGCAGAGCGTTCCTGAATACGGAGCTTGCTCTTTTCAGACTGGGAGGGAATGAGTGCTTGAGTGAGAGGGAAACAGGGAGGGAAGAAAGGTGAAGAAGGCGGGTCCCTCAAGCGGCGGCATGGCAGACTGGTGTCTTTGATGCGAAAAATTGGATCTGAGAGCTAAGATAATTTTTCTGATCCTGAACATATCAAGGGGAAGACAACAACATTCTCCTCTGTAAATGTGACTTCATAAATTTGTCGTGAAAAATCGAAGGCAGTTTACATTCAACACGGTCATTATATGTATTACAATTGACTAAACGCTACGCTCTGGTCACAGTGATTAGGAGCCTGTGAACGAAGGATCCTTTGTTTCGACCCTAAGCAGGCAATAAATAAGAACCTGCCCTACGCCTGTCGCTTGATTTGCACTCTAACAAGACAAGGGCAGAGAGAGAGAGAGAGAGAGAGAGAGAGAGAGAGAGAGAGAGAGAGAGAGAGCGAGAGCGGGGGGAACAGGCTCCAACAAGCTTGCACACGAGGCGGTGGGCTTCGATAAAACTTCGTCACGGAGATTAAGGCGAGATACTGAAAAACGGTTTGGTTTTGGATAGCCTGGAATCATCGTGCTGGGGCAGTAAGGGAGCGGCTGGCCATGTATTACCTTAGCTCCATTGCCTCCCGTATGAGTGTGCGTGTGCGTGTCGGTATTACTTAACCCTCATTACGTTACGCCTTATTACACGTGGTATTTGCACTTTCGCCTCGAGTTACAGTCTGTCCGCTGGCTCCGGGTCAACTGATTCACCTGATGTCGGCCGCGATGTTGATCATCACCCGAGTCTTGGTACCCCGAGGGATTGTTCGCAGAGAGAGAGAGAGAGAGAGAGAGAGAGAGAGAGAGAGAGAGAGAGAGAGAGAGAGAGAGAGAGAGAGAGAGAGAGAGAGAGAGAGAAGTGAATTCTCTATAAATAAATTAAATAAATCAAATGAAAAAAAATAGTTTACGAAGAATGTCAGATATAAAAAAAGAAAAAGAATGAACCACATTGGTTATGACATGTGAGATAAAGACAGCCACACAATGGTAAGGCCAAACCAATATCAACATTATCACTTCTTCCCTGTACCAATGAGTGAGGCGTAAATACCGGTCCCTATCTTAATGACACAATTTCACGAGTTCCCAGGTTTGCTTGATATTACACCTACGCGAATTGGAAAATATTTATTGGTTATCGGTTTACCTATAATACTGGCCGCACTGGTATCACTCCACTTGCTGATCTGATAATGCTCTTAAATGTGTGTGTGTGGGGGGGAGGAGGTTTGTGAGTTGAAGGGTGGACGGTCTAAAGCTGCTTAGTTGTCGTAAATTGGTCTTTCAATTTTCTGGTTTATGAAAATGGTTAAATACTGTTGTAATCCGGAGTTTCAAAAAAAGATAAGATCGATTTAAAGATGAAGATGATGAGTGAATACAAAAGACATGCTATTTTTTACATAGGGACCGTCACTTGTAGGCTTCATTTCATCTTACATCTTTCGCTATATTCTTATTTTCTTTCGCAACAGCCTTTGACTCTAACGGGTTGGTTTTGGGAATACTCACTGATGTTAACAAGCACTGAAGGATGTAAATTATTGTTTGGAGGTCATGCAAGCTGCTGAGAGATGATAAAGCATAGCAGTGAAAGGTTAAGTGGTTTATAAAGGTGTGGCTTTAGAAAACGGTCGATCATTATGTATTCCACCATTATTCATCCCTTGTTGCAGAAAATCCAAGGTTTCAGTCTCAGGGGATTACCATTCCTCGTATATAAGAACAGGTGTGTGATTCTTTCTACCTATTCTTACGCTCGTTCATTTGCATCTGTAAAGCATGGTGGGTATGGAGACGCCTCGAGCATGAAAGATTGCGGTCTGCCTCCATAAAGGTTTGCAATATCCGCCTAGGCTTGTAAAATACTGCAATAATACCTGATATGTGCAAGGCCAGAGAGAGAGGGGGGGGGAGGAGGGGGAGGGAACGAGTTACCACACAGTAATGCAAGGGAGCCTGGTTCAGCAAGACTGGGTACTCTTGTCCCTGCCAAATAAGTCTATACAACATCTGCTTCTAAAGTGGGTGATCCACTTCGTGTTTTGACGGTTGACGGTTTTGACTTGCTTGAGAATCAGTCCAATTACCTTTATTAATAACAATCACAATAGTTTTGTCTTTATTCATAATTGGTATTCATGTTATAGTTTTCTATAGAGAGTGGCCATACAAAAAAAAAAAATGTTTCATTCACTTAGTTCAGCATTCATGAATTTCAGAACTCTTTAAAAATACACAAAAACTCAGTATAGTAGAGTACCATGTGTACATTTTTTTTCTCTCTCTCTTTCTGGGTAGAGGTAAAAAGATGAAGACTGGTTTTACCAACCTGTCTTACAGTAGGTTTAAAAGTAGTCAAAAGCAGGAAGACAGAGAAACTCTGAAGGGGAAGAAATCAGGTCAAACAGTAAAGTTTTTAAATGATAACGAATAGAGTGTCATGTTTTCTGGTTTTAACTACCATTTCTCTTATTTAAATATTCAAATGTGAGCCCGTGCTTGTGTGCGTGTGTGCCAGTGCGCGTGCGTGTCTTTTCTTACGGCCACACACATGCATAAGAAAAAAAAGAGAGAGAAAAAAGAAATAAGAGTGATAGCGCAATTTTTCGGCCAACCAACCAGCCAGCCAGCTAGAGCAGGAGCGTGGATGTACTCGTACTGTCGGCCTTGCTCTGTAATGCCCGCGGCCCCGCACCATTGGCCAAGTGCGGGTCTCTGGACTCAGCTGCGTATTATTCCTATAAGCGTGGTATTTGGAGGCACTGTAATAGTACCGTGGTCTTTGCCTGGGGCTGAAACACTTTATAATATCAAAAAATATATATAAACTCTACTTTTCATTGATTTTTCTGTGGATAACTGAGAAAATTGGAGGGTTTGTGTCTTTTTTTTCTTGTGGAAGGAACTTTATGGTTTCAAGACTCGTTTTGGTATATTGATTATATTTTTCACTTTTCAGATAACACCCATGTTTAATTTATTGATGTCTACGTTTTGTTGTTTTGATGGGACGCTTCTTTTTATAGCATTTGTTGTTGTTCCTCTTTTATTATCATTATCGCTATTATTATCGTGATCATCATCGTCATCATCATCATCGTCTTCTTCTTCTTCTTCTTCTTTTTCTTCTTCTTCATCTTCTTCTTCTTCTTCTTCTTCTTCTTCTTCTTCTTCTTCTTCTTCTTCTTTTCTTTCTTTCTTTCTTTTTCTTTCTTTCTTTCTTTCTTTTTCTTCTTTTTTCTTTTTTTCTGTTTTCTTTTTCTTCTTCTTTCTTTCTTTCTTTCTTTCTTCTTTTCTTCTTCTTTCTTTCTTTCTTCTTTTTTTTTTTCTTTCTCCTATTTTCTTTCTTCTTTTTTTCTTTTTTCTTTCTTTCTTCTTCTTCTTCTTCTTCTTCTTCTTCTTCTTCTTCTTCTTCTTCTTCTTCTTCTTCTTCTTCTTCTTCTTCTTCCTTTCTTTCTTTCTTTCTTTCTCTCTTTCTCTCTTTCTTTCTTTCTTTCTTTCTTTCTTGCCTCCCAATCTTATTTTATAACAGCTATCCTTCTATAACAAAAACATCCTCCTCCTCCTCCTCCTCCTCCTCCTCCTCCTCCTCCTCCTCCTCCTCTTGAGACTCATTCCAGTGAAGACAAATAACCCGCAACATTGAGAGACGTGCTAATGTGCCTCCCTCTTGATACCTAACAAGAAGCTGAACACAACTACCTCCCCATCGACGCTCTGACCTCCTAACCTCCTAACCACAGGGGTGTCAGTCAGTGGTGGGCATTGTGAAACGCTCCTCCTTCTCACCATGACCATTTTCAAAGACCGCAGTGATAATTAGCCGGGTTTCTGTAGAGTATTTTTTTCTTATTAGTTGTATAGAAGTGTATATCTGCCACTAGAATAATAAGAGCACTCATGAATGAAGACGTATGTAATTTCAACTATAACCTTTTGAAAGCAGTTGAGGTGTTGGATAGGAATGTTTCAAAATATGGTTCAGCGACGCGTTCCGGACAACCCCACCAATTAGCTAACTAACCTAACCTCACGTCACGCGCTTGTTAACCCTGTTTTATTTACTGATACGAGGAGGAGAGGGAGAGAGAGAGAGAAAAAGAGGTGAGATTGGACCAATTTAACTAGTGACTTGCCGGAATTCACCAGTCAATTATCTATCCTTGGAGTGGCCGCAGAGAAAGATAATGTGATAGTTTTTTGAGGGAAGGGGAGAAAAGGAAAATAGTCCAGTAGGAACGCGAAACAATGAAGGTGGTGGTGGTGGTGGTGGTGGTGGTGGTGGTGGTGGTGGTGGTGGTGTTGCCGCCAGGTGCCGCCACCCTCCGTGGACCTCTGTCTTTACCTTGTCCTTTGCAGCGTGTCCTTCAAGGGGGCAATACTCTCTCTCTCTCTCTCTCTCTCTCTCTCTCTCTCTCTCTCTCTCTCTCTCTCGTATATATTTTCCTTCCCCTCTTTTATTCATTTTATTTTATGACTGAGCGTTTAATAAATTCCTTTTTTTCGAAGTATGTATCAAGTTCACTAGATTTTCTTTTCCCTTTCTTTCTTTACCAATTAAATTATCTTAACTTTCATCTTCAGTTACTTGAGTAGGCGTGTGGGTGAGGGACAACATATACCAGCTTGCTCGTTCTTCTATTTGTTCAGTATTGAGAAATTGAAATTCGAGAAATTATGTTAAATTACGTACAAGTGCGTGCATAGAGTGAAGGGGTGTCATATTTCATTGGTAACTGAAGTAGATGCCTTTATTTAATGCATTTATTCACACACACACACACACACACACACACACACACACACACACACACACACACGCACATGAATAGATAGTAAATGGTTTTCAACATCCCTATTATGCATTTCTTCATCTCTCATTTCTTCCTTCATTCTTCTCGTGTCTCTACGTACAACTTTTTACTTTCTCTTTCCTCCACACCACTCTTGCTTTTGAATATTTTGGTGATTCTTTATTATAATATTATTCATGAAACATTTTTACGTATAGCAGTCATATTATGTTATTTATTCAAAGCGTTATGAAAGAAAGATGTACGGAAATAGCAAGGGAAGAGGTTGCACCAAATCCTTAGATAGACAGATACATCAATAATTATGGAATCGACAAGCTGACGATAAGATTAGTGAGTTGATAGAGCAACACGTGATCAAAAAAACACCAAAGACATATTTAACATTAATGAAAAAAAGAAGAAAAGTAGACAATTATAGAAGAAACCAACAATCGTCTGGCAGAGAAAGATTCCATAACTTCGCTCAGTAACTAGAGGGGAGGATGAATTATACTATATATAATACTCGTGTGTAGGAATGTTCAGTCCTGAATTAAGATTACAAGAATCCAATTACGCGGCTTTCGTAAACATTGGGTGTTGTGTGTTCCCCTCATTAGCCTTCCCTGCACCTCATCACGGACCGGTGTTTTGTTGCCTTTCTTAGGGCTGTAGGTAAATATGCGCGTCCCGGCCACCTCTAACCATCATTTTTCGCCTCATTTTCATGCAGGAGCCGGTGATGATAGGCGGCGAGGCAGTTACTGGTGATTAGAACAAATTAACTTTTTTTTCCTTTCCTCGCGCGACCTTGAATTCTTTTTTTTTGTGATCCATTCCCTATTTTTCTTTCTTTTTATTCATCCTTTTCACGTTAATGATGTCGGAGCAACCCACACCATTCTTGCCTACAAATACTATGCCCTTGTTTAATTTTCTCATTTTTAATTAACTATGCGGACCTTCCTCTTTTATAATTCTCCCTGGAGTCAATTTGGGCTCTTTGTATTCAGTTTTTCTTTTAATTGTATGCGATTATCCTTGGTTTGCCCCATGTTTCTGATGAGAAGTGTGCCGACAACACCTGGCTATTAATTTTCAACAGGTATTCCACCAAAATCCACCACCACCAGATTTTCCCAGATCAGTGGGTGACTGTTCTAGTTCATTACGATAAAATAACCACGTTCGTTTCTTTCTTTCTTTCTTTTTTTTTTATTAAATAGTGTGGTATTTCCTTCTGTTTCCTGCTAACAAGTTGTCGCAGGAAGGGCAGTTAGAGAGAAGCCTTGTTTTGTCCACAAGCGATTAGGTTATAGTGTTCTGTACATCATCACATCAGCTCGTTATGCAACAAAAGGTCTCTCAGTAAATGTGTTACGTAGTATCACCCCCCCTTAATTCTCTCTCTCTCTCTCTCTCTCTCTCTCTCTCTCTCTCTCTCTCTCTCTCTCTCTCTCTCTCTCTCTCTCTCTCTCTCTCGTTCTTTTCTTGTTTCTGTTTTGTTTTTATAATTTATGGTTTTATTACTGCTTTTCCTTCTTCTTCTTCTTCTTCTTCTTCTTCTTCTTCTTCTTCTTCTTCTTCTTCTTCTTCTTCGTCTTCTTCTTTATCATTTTAAGTTATTCTTTGCGTTCTTGTTCCTTCCCATGTTTTCTTTGAACCCGACCTCTTCCTCCTCCTCCTCCTCCTCCTCCTCCTCCTCCTCCTCCTCCTCCTCCTCTTCCTTTTACTTCGCCTCCTCTTTTATTCTATGCATCTTTCTCATTTTCTCTTTCTTCTGCTTTTTCTTGCTTTTATCTCCAACATACACCTCATCACAACCTCGTAAGGGCCAAGAGGTCTGCTGCTGCTTGTCCTTCCTTTATATTCTCCTGTGTTTCCCCTTTCTTTCCTATAAATTACTTTGTGTCCTTCATGTAAAGATATTGGTAAATGTTTTTATATATTTATTTGTATTGTTTGTGGTCATCTTTTTTTATAGTTTTCATTTTCCTTGTCCTCTTGTTCTTCTTCTTCTTCTTCTTCTTCTTCTTCTTCTTCTTCTTCTTCTTCTTCTTCTTCTTCTTCTTCCTCCTCTTCTTCTTCTTCCTTCTGCAGGTGATGTCCTCGGTCGGCTCAGTAAGGAAGGGTCGCCTGCAGGAGTACTAAGTCTTCTTTATCTTTCTCTGGGTACAGTTTTTACAGTATTCGTTTTTTTTCACAAGCTTCACTTCAACACGGAGACTGTTCATTTATTGGACGGTGCTCTCTCTCTCTCTCTCTCTCTCTCTCTCTCTCTCTCTCTCTCTCTCTCTCTCTCTCTTAATTAATGTTCTCGTGTTCTTTTTGTCGTTTTTTGTCGTTTTCTCGTTTTACTTGACATGTTTTTATTTTTTTATCTTTGGTTCTTGTTTGTCTTAGTTTTTTGTCTCTCTTTTTTTCATTATTTTCTTCTTTCTTTTCTTTCTTTATATTGTCTTTGTTCTTTCAATTCTCTTATCTTCATCAGCCCTTCCAGTCTTCGTTTCTTTTTTCTATCTTATCACTATTATAAGTTGATTTTTCTCTCTGTTTTTCCCTATTTCTAATTTTTCATGTTATTGTTCACGCCTGCTCTTTCTTCCTTTCTTTACTCTTTATTTCACTTTTTCTCTTTCTTTTTTTATTTTACATATTTCTCATATCCATCTTATTTATTCTTTTCTTTTCTATCTCCTTCAGTTTCGTAAATATTTGTTCTATCTTTGTGTTCCTTTGTGGTCCATATCCCTTCACCATTTCCTCCCGTCACTATTTTCATCACAAGCCATACAACGTCACTCCTTATCACCACAACCTTTCACATGTCACTCATCACA
>CM035192.1:4115140-4139349 GCA_020233015.1 Callinectes sapidus
GAGAGAGAGAGAGAGAGAGAGCTGTGTGTTCTTGAGGATGTAAAGTCTAGTCACTAGGGATGAAAAAATTCTTGATGGAAGAAAATGCCTTCTTGGTTTTGTGTTACATAGCTTTAGAATTATGACGATAATGATCATCATAATTATAATGGTTTTGCTGACAATACATGCAGTGATAATATAAATATGATCATAATAATGATAATTATAATAATGAAAATGAAGAATTTTGATAGTGACTATTATACTAATGTTGGTAAAAATCATAATCAAGATAACAATGATAAGAATGATCATATTAAAGATTGTAGTAAAACATACATACATACTTAATACGCTAGTTTATCACTGCATGCATTTATGTACATACCGGTATGTAGTATATGCACATACCAACTAGATACACATGCACTTAACCCCTTTATTACCGGGACCCATTTTTTTTTTTTTTTTTCATTCTTTGTTGATCTTATGCATTTTCAGAAACTCATGTGAGGATTAAGATAGTACAGACTATGACCATTAATCTTCTTACCTCCATAGATCTCTCCTAGTATCAATAAAATTAATCACCCAAAATTCTGTCTCAGTACTGAAGGGGTTAAGAATTACACACCTCACAAGACGCATAACTTGCCTGGAAAAAAAAAGACCTAAATACACAAGTAAACACTACCCATAACAAACCAGCAGTAAATAAGGACAAGCAGCTGCAGCAGGAAAGATGTGCGGGTTGGATGTTGGGATAGGAGAGGCGGGGATGAGCACTGAGCAAGCCGTGAAGAGCCTTGGGACGCAATGTAGTAAATCCAGCCACGTGCCGGACAGAGGAGGAGGTGGCGGTGGCGGTGGTGGTAGTGGTGGTGGCTGCCGGCGTCATGAAGGGGATGGTCGGTCACTGAGGCTGAAATCTGTCCAGTGTCGTGCAGCCTCTTGTCCGCCTCTCAGACCCGGACAAAAAAATGGTTTATCATCGCTATTTATCTCTATACGATCCTGCCCTACAACTCTTGTGTGTTAGAGAGAGAGAGAGAGAGAGAGAGAGAGAGAGAGAGAGAGAGAGAGAGAGAGAGAGAGAGAGAGAGAGAGAGACCAAAGAAGCAAGCTAGGAGAAGCCACACTTAGAGAACAGGTTTAGCGGGATGCAGACAGCAGCCAGACTGTTAACAACCCGCCGTTCACACTTTGAAACCATAGAGGTGAAAAAGTTTACAGAACCACTTTATGTCCCTCGTGGTAACTAACCCTTCTCGCCCTGTCGCTATGTCTGAATTACTTACCGAACACACGAGTACTGCGAAGCGAGGAAATATGAGTGCTTAGGGGCGGCTATCATGCATGCGAGAGACGATAATATTCCTATAATCTGTTTGAATGGCATCATATGTATTGGAAAGATACATAATTTCCTCCGGCTGGTTCTAGTTTTAGTTGTGGTGAGAGTAACGATCCATGTGGTGTGTGATTGAGGTTGTGGCGATGGTGGTGGTCTTAGTGGAGATGAGTAGCTTGTAGTCCGGGGAATGCTAATGGAATGGAGAGAGAGAGAGAGAGAGAGAGAGAGAGAGAGAGAGAGAGAGAGAGAGAGAGAGAGATAGAGAGATAGAGAGAGAGAGAGAGAGGGAGAGAGAGAGAGAGAGAGAGAGAGAGAGAGAGAGTGAGAGAGAGAGAGAGACGAGTATGTGCGCCATTAGGTTATTTGCCTGAACGTTTATTCTGTCATGTTTTTTATGTGGTTCTGTGCTTTTGCTTTATTTTATCCCACTCGCATAACAGTAATCTCCGCGCAACGCCCAAACATCTTATCTTTCGCTCCACTGTTTTGCCACTCCCACAGACACTCTAGGAAAATAAAGACACACACACACACACACACACACACACAGGGAGAGGGAGAGGGAGAGAGAGAGAGGGGGGGGAAGGGGGGATTTAGCGTCCTTGTGATCCATGGAGTTGGTGATCCATTGCCCTGTTCTCCTTGAGGGATGTCTGCAGTTTCCCGAACCTACGCAGACGAGTATTCTGTGTCCTGTGCGACCAGAGTTTAATGTACTTCAGAATGGGTTGTGTTTTAAGGATAATGCGTAGAGTGGGGTACATCTTGCCTGCTGGAGGTTCTGATGTGTGAAGAAATAGATGAGAAGACAAACTGCAAAAAAGGGATGGATAAATGAAATTACAATCAGCAGTTCCTATCTAGCAGCGATTCATTGATTATACATGTCCTTATAAAACTCTTGAAATAAAACTTACATTAACTTGGGATCATAAGAATACTATCCAGTTAAAATAAATCAACGTAATTCGAATTCTAGTGAGAGTAAGATTCATTTTTTGCCTGATATTTGTGTTGACTGTGGTGACTATCATTGTTAAGAAAATATAATAGTTGTGATGATTGTGACAGTAATATACACCAGGCTGAGATCCCTCCGAGATGGGTCATCCTAAAGATAACTCACCGCGCTTTGTTGTACCAGCACATTGTACAGATGAATATGCAGTGAAGGGAGTTCTCAGCCACATTACTCCCAGCATTCAGGCGCCTTTTTCTTATGCATAGTAAACACAGCTACCCATTTTTTTTCGAACTCAATAACAACATAAGTTTGATGGATTTATGAATATTATCTTTATTATCATTTACCAACTTTTCACAAATATTCGGTTCCTCCTCGCACGGCTTATCATAGGTCTGATTTATGCAAGGTTGTGCGTTACGCAACTTCCAAGAAAAAAAAAAGAAAAAGTATAATGTGTATGTTTTACAAGAGCTGTGAGGTCGATGCGTGTCGAGGTGCCTTGAGGGGTGATGAAATTACCATGTAACGTGAGACTTATAAATAATAACAACACCCACTTATTTCCGAGCGGCCACCACCTCTCCCCTCACTGCCTCTCACCTTCCGCGCCACCCTACCATCTTACTTATAAATTTACATCATTTATTGTGGGCGGTCAACAGATGCACCCTTGTATAGTCTCGCCTTCACTCACCACCCTACCATCTGATCTCAGCCTCCTCTCCCTCTGCCCTATACGTCTCCTCCTCTCTCTGCCCTGTCGTCCTTTATAATTGCACCGATCCCTTGACGTGCTCTCAGCCTCTGCCACCCACCCACCCATTATCACCCATTATTTCTGCCTCGTCGTCTTTATCATCGCTGTCATCTGCAGATTTACCTCATGTTTGGTGTTTACGTATTCCTGTGTCTGCCTGCCTCACTAGCGCCACCACTGATCATATGCCTTGTCTTGCGCCCTCTTCCCTCCTTCCTCCCGCCTTGTTGGTTACAGTAGCGGCTCCTGGCCCTCACCCTTGCATTGTCTCCAGCAGGCGTGAAGGACAATGCTGGTCAGGAATGGGGAGGTTTGGTGCTGTGAAGACATCTGTGCGTGCGTGCTTGCGTGTGTGTGTGTGTGTGTGTGTGTGTGTGTGTGTGTGTGTGGCGTTCGTATAACTAATGCAGCAATATTTATTATTTAAGTTTTAGTGGTGTTGCCGGATGCTAAAGAAATGTGAATATGTCTGTCTGATAAAAAGAAAAAAATAGATAGATAAATAAATGAAAAAAAACAACAACAAAAAACACGTCAGACTCGTTTTACTGTTGTAGAATTTTTGCTACAATTCAAAACTTTTATATTGCCAATATATTAGGAAAGTTATTGTATCTAGTTGTTAGAGAAAAACTGTTGCTTTCAAGTTAATAACTTTTGCGATACTTTTTTTTCCTGAAATACTCTTGCCACAGTCTTTTATTGTGATCTGAAGTTTTCTTTTCATAGTATATATATATATATATATATATATATATATATATATATATATATATATATATATATATATATATATATATATATATATATATAATTTTTTTTATTTTACCTTATCTGTTTTTCACCTCGCCTGACAGAACATGCTGCTGCTCCCACCGTAAAACGTGAGATTACTAATCTTTTTATTGGTTTTACCAACCTTGTTCCTCCTCAGCAGTTGAGTGCGTCCATGCGAGAAAGACGAAAAATTTTCGTCATACACCAATATTTCTTTTCAACACCAGTGCATTGTGTTGGGGGAAAAAATAATAGCACCATTACAACATTGCACCAATTTCCGGCGAAACGTGTCCTTTCTGTTGCTCTAAACTAAAGTACCCAATTTGGTGAGTCACAATTATTTTTTTCTTTCTATTTTTGGTGAGGAACTTTCAATTCGAACCAGTTTTATCCGTTGGCGTTCCCCGTGATCCCGTCCAGTATTACATTCCCGCAGCGCTGCATGACTGGGCCAGTGCTGAGGTACCCGTCATGAGTGCAGAGGTGACCTGCTGGTTTTTGTGCGTCTGGTCAACGGGACGAGGGTTTAGAAATCAAGAACTGAGAAAAGAGAGGCCAATCCGAGAGCCAGGGAGCTTTTGGTTCAGGTTTAGTGGTCGCTGTCAGTCCTGCCGCTTCTCCTCTTGCCCAGCTCTAGGAAATATTGACTGCATATCTTTCTCCATCTTTTGTTCTTACCAGTTGTGGAGGAAAATGTCGGGTGCGTGCGTGTAGGCTTGATGTCGCTCCAGGGATGAAGGGCGCGCTGCATCGAGGGCAATAAACTCGCTCTGTCTAAGTGAGACTCACAAGTTCTCAAGAAATTTAAGTGTTGGTCTTTAGTCCTTTTTTTTTTTAGATTTTCGTCGAGCTTAGTCAGAAAAAAAAAAAAATTACTAAAAAATATATTGTGATAGGGAGGGAAAGCAAAAAAAAAAAAAAAAAGAAAGAAAAAGTAGAAAAGACAACAGAGTGAAGAACATATTGAGTTTTAAAGAATTACTGTGTAGTAATTCAAGTTGGTAATAGGTGCGAAAGAAATTCCCTCGCTCAGCTTCACACTGCAATCACCGATCTGGTGTCAATCACAATGCCGACGATGGTAACAATTAACGATTTATTTGTTAACATCCTTAATTACTTTAAGTTATTTGTGGCTAGCTTATCAAATAAAACTTGTTTGCTTTAAGTTCAACAAATCATGAAATGCTTCGGTCTCCGCAAATCGTCAGAACTTAAACCGTCAGTCAATTATTCTCCTGCCGCCACCCGAGAGGAAGCATCACCGTCAGACACACGAGCGGCGCACCCTCTTCCCTTCCTCCTCAAACCTGATTCTCGAAAAAAATACAAAAAGGAGTTCCTTGCCGGCAAATAAATGTTTGAAAATAAAAAGTGTGTGTGTGTGTGTGTGTGTGTGTGTGTGTGTGTAATTATTCACTGTCGCGGTCGCCTGCTGGTCACCCGGCCAGCCTTTACCCTACGGAGCGACCTCAGAGCTCATAGACCGATCTTCGGGTAGAGCTGAGACCACATCACACACTACACACCGGGACAGCGAGGCCACAACCCCTCGAGTTACATCTCGTACCTACTTGCTGCTAGGTGAACAGGGGCTAGATACACATTAAGAGGCTTACCCGGGATTCGAACCCGGGCCCTCTCGGTTGTGAGCAGAGCGTGCTTACTGTTACACTACGCGATGTGTGCGTGTGTGTGTGTGTGTGTGTGTGTGTGTGTGTGTGTGTGTGTGTATTTGGTCCTTCAAAAATACCTAGGTATCATATTAGTATTTTCTAATCACACAAAATCTCCAACGTTTTAACATAAATCAAACAAAAAAACATATTGATTAAATTGTCCTTGGCAGAAAAAAAACTGTCCATTTCTACTTAATGTTAGCTTTTATCAATTATTTTTGTTTTAGCCCCGAGGGGCATAAGATTAAGACAAACCAGCCTTGTGTTGTTCTTCTCCGTCACTGGACGCCAAAACTTGTTGTGGAGAGAAAGGCAACCACTCACCATTACTCACTACTTCAGCCCATCCTGCATTGCCGGTTGTACTTGTGTTCTCTCTCTCTCTCTCTCTCTCTCTCTCTCTCTCTCTCTCTCTCTCTCTCTCTCTCTCTCTCTCTCTCTCTCTCTCTCTCTCTCTCTCTCTCTCTCTTTCTCTCTTTCTCTCAGAATGAAAAACCTACTGAAACACTTTAGTCATTATCATTTGTGTGCATATTCTTTGCTGGGTAATTTCCCTCACATTCTTACCACTTCCCATCAATCACTTGGCATAACCTTTAAAGTGAGGGTGAAGCAGCGGCCACCGTGGGAAGCTTTGTTTAAAGCCTCCACACCATCAACTGGGTCGGCCTTGAGCTCCATGGTGGTGGTGGTGGTGGTGGTAGTAGTAGTGGTAGTAGTAGGCGCAACCACAGGACTCAGACTGGTTTGCTTGATAGTGTAGTAAAGGCCTCAGGCGTACAGGTGTATGTTGTCCTCCTGACCCACTTATTGCAGCCTGTCATTGTCTTAATACTGAATGTACTGCATGTGATACTGATACAGACAGAGACAGACAGAATGATAGACAGACCAATTAGACAGTCAGATAGACACTCACGCACTGACGCAAGCACACACACACACACACTCTCTCTCTCTCTCTCTCTCTCTCTCTCTCTCTCTCTCTCTCTCTCTCTCTCTCTCTCTCTCTCTCTCTCTCTCTCTCTCTCTCTGTGTGTGTGTGTGTGTGTGTGTGTGTGTGTAGGGCAAAAAAAGTAATAGTGGGAGACCACCGTGCATTATCTGGTCCATACTAAAGGTCAGAAACTGTCAATTATGTAAGGAAGATAAGCACGTGTGTCAGCGATGCGCCCTGACAAGACTCCGCCCTGACATGAGCCGTGTTTGAAGGCGACCGGGCATCTGCATCCCTGTACATTCCTGAAAGAGTTTCATTGATTCATTAACCACATTCCCAATCATCTTAACTTGGAACGAAGCCTTTCAGTCTTCACGACATCACTTGCTTGGGTCTTGAAGGGCATCTCCGAGTGACAGCGAGTGGCTTAAAAAGAAAGAAAGGAAAAAAAAGGAAAGTCAGCTGAAAAAACTTAATGTCGGTTACAAATTACTGGTTTAAGACTGATGCATCGCCTTGCTCATCGTCTTGTACGAGACATGTAATGGAATGGAACAAGGACATACTCCTATCTTGCTCCTTAATTATCATGACATTACTGGCAAGCCCTGGGGTATAGCCAGCCGTCACTTCCATAATGCCTGCAGGAGTACTTTGCAGGGCCAGAAAATCCTCCTTCCCAGGCGATTCTCTGACATCTTGAGTTCGACATTGAATTTTAAACATCACCTGTCAGACCTTGGACTTAGAGAAAAAAAATAGATCATACAGTTCAGAGTTCTAAAATTACATCAAATAACTAGGCATATCAGTACGAAATTCACCGGGACATTAATACTACAACCTTCAGAACTGTACGACACCCTTGCTTAAAGCCATATATTATGATATCAGTATACACCAGTGAGTTACAAATTACACCGCTCCTCCATCCTGCCTTGCTAGTCTTCCTATTCAAATGAATCAAAGAGAACTGGTTTGATTCTTTCATCTCATTCCAACATAGTCATTGTTTAAGCTCTACGCATTCAAAACATCGACATTAACCACGGCTAATTAAGTGTTTAAGAGAGTCGAGAGCCTTGGGTAAGCACTTATACCAATGACTCGGCAGTTTTCTTTCACTCATTACTCATTACTGATCTGCATCATCATAAACACATCACTCACAATCACCGTTCATCACTTCCCACATTAGTAATGCGATTTTTCACTGAATTATGAAGAAAAGGAATGATTATAAATAGATCATTAGATGATCAAATGTTTCATCATTATAATAATAATAATGATAACAATAACAATAATGATAATAATAATAATAATAATAATAATAATAATAATAATAATAATAATAATAATAATAATAATAATAATAATAATAATAATACATGTAATAATAACATATCAACCTATATACTTAGCCAGCAATAAACATGGATAAGAAAAATAAAAGAAGACGAAGAAAAACCTCGCAAATTCCAACGATAAGAAGAGGAACAAAAAATTATAGTAAAAGAAAGTCATTTCAATGAAAACTTTAATATTTGTAAGACTTTGGAATAAAGAATACACTAACCTTCTGAAGTGGACGTAATATGATAATGAGATGATTAAACCACGTTGAAATTTTACTGTTTGTGCTTCAAAAATTGAATTATAAACTTGAATCTTTATTATTTTTTGTGCAATCCTGAGGAGACACTTGATATTCTTGCTGGAAAGTAATGTTGTCTTTTTTACCCTTTGTGTGTGTGGGGAGTAAAGTTTCCTAGAGCAGAATAATATAGATAGCTTAAGAGGAAGTAATGATAACACTAGAAAATGTCCAGGTTTCCAACATTCAAGGTCTGTAACATGAGAGCAAGTGGCGTCACTCCATCAAAAAATATATAACATCAGATTAAAGCTGAAAAATAGTGAAGTGGAAAATAATATTCTCATAGCCCCCACAAAAGAAGCCTCTTCATGGGATTGTTATATTAGATTCTGGTGATTTTGAATTTCGTAGTTGTTCGAGTGGGTTTTTTTTCACGTGTGAGAGTGGGTGAGTTATTTAGATTGTGCCCTTGTTCTGGTGACTTTTTTGGTTTCTAAGTTGATTCTAGTGGTATTATTGAATTCAGGTGATAATAGATTATTTTGAATTACTTTGGATCTGTGTAAGTTAAGATTTTAAGTAAATTCTAGTGGATCTAGATGGGTTCTGAGTGAGTCTAGGTATTAAGTTAGGGTGGATTTGAGTTGACCGGTCGTTCCTAGTGCGCGCTGTCTGTGGGTCTGTGTGGTTCAAGCACCTGCACCTGTCGTGTGGTAAAGACGAAAACTAGTTGATATTTACGCACCAAGATACATAGATGAAAAAAAAGGTCTATCTCGTTTTTTTCTTCTTTTGGGGGGACCTGGTATCCACTACTCACTAAATTATTATAGTAGATTAGAGAACACGATGATGAGGAGGCCATGTAGCGTCGCTCGGCATGTCTCGAGGGAAGAATTCTGGCAGCAGTTGGCTGTGCCTCGCCCGGGGTTGAAGGCCACTGCTCAACCTGCCCTCCCTCCAGGCCAGAGGGAGCGGGGGCGGCCAGGGGCGGACAGTGGCAAGTGAGATAGAGAAGCCAATCCAGTGATGCTGCCCTGGGGACTAATCCTTGTTTCCTGGCCACGTACGTCAGGGTCAAGTAGAGTAGCGATTGGGTGTCATTAGGAAAATTGTTGCTGCGTCACGTTCACACCTCGTTGGTAAAGGAACATAGGATTTATAGGTCTAGTACAACAGGGAGAGAAAAAGAAAAAAAAGAAAGTAAATTTATCTGGTGATGTTGTTGTTGTTGTTGTTGTTGTTGTTGTTGGTGGTGGTGGTGGTGGTGGTGGTGGTGGTGGTAGTGGTAGTGGTTGGTAATGGTGGTGGTGGTGGTGGTAGTGGTAATGGTAGTGGTTAATGGTGGTGGTGGTGGTGGTGGTAGTGGTAGTGGCAGTGCTGCTACTGCTGCTTCTCTCACTACTACTACTACTACTACTACTACTACTACTACTGCTGTTGCTGCTGCTATTTTGAAAGTCAGCAATAACAACAACAACAACAATAACAACAACAAAAACAAAAACAACATCAATAATCGTAATAATAGTAATAAGCTCAAACTGCTGCACAACATAATTATCCTCACTTTTCCTCGTGCTCCTGAAAGCGGAACATTTCACCAAAATAAAAGGAAAATAAAAATTAAAAAGATAGAAAAACAAAACATAACAGCAAGGTTTTTTTTATGTCAGAGGGCTAGAGGCGTGAGTGTTCATGCTGCCGTGAAAGATCAAACTGATAACCTGGCTCTGATTGAAATGGAAGAGAATCCTTATCTAAATCTATCCCATGCGCCTTGAAAGTGTGAGCAGCAAGTTTACCGATGTTATGTGTACCGAACTCAATTTTATCTTACGTACTTTTCTCGTATTGTGAAGCTTCCAGTGCGTCTCGTAAGGACAACACTTCAATGGAAGGGATTAGTCAAGTTCTAAAGTATTTCTCTCTCTCTCTCTCTCTCTCTCTCTCTCTCTCTCTCTCTCTCTCTCTCTCTCTCTCTCTCTCTCTCTCTCTCTCTCTCTCTCTTGTAATTTGCTCGCATTTGAAATTGTTTCATAAGGACTTTTTTTTTTTTCGTTGGCCATATAGATTATTAGGCAGATTTCTTTTTTTTCTCGTCCATCTCCTTCCCTTTTAATGCAGAACCCATGTTGCACGATCACCAGAACTATAAAAAACACTTGAAAACCCGAACGTCTCCCACCAGAGCTTGCTACAGTAGTCATAGTTAGACACTGAAACATCTGAAAAAGGAATCGCTTAGAGGATTCGTTTGTTAGGCTGAGGATGTGGTGTGGGATATTGTAGCGGCACTGGGGTATGAAAATGTGTAGTCAGGATGTGCATGTTGACTAGTTTGCGCCGGTCTGCTTCAGTACAAAGTTAACATTCACAATTTGTTATACTTTGGCAGCTGATGTTAATGCATAAGTAAGTAGAGCAGTGATCCCTTTTTTTAATTATGTTGAGCAATGTGATGAGCGTGGCGACTTGTGGCATCTGCGTCTTGGCACACTGTCTGCGCGTGCGTCCAAGGTCATCTAGGCAGGTGCTCCGGGACCATCAGACGCCAATTACTGTCCCACCGGCCGGCTGAGCACTGATAACTGTCCCGCCGCAGGTGAGATGCTGGCTAAAAAAAGAAAAGGACAAAAGGGAGAACAAAAACACTAAAAGTTTTCAAGGCAAGTGTAAGTTGTTCTCACCGAAGAAAAAAAAAGCATGCACAAAATTTAAAAAAAAAACAGCTGTTTTGGATTATGTGCTGGCTATAAAAAAAAAAGAGTAAAAATCACTTAATGCTTTCAAGGCGAATGTCAGTTGTTGTCACCGGAAAAAAATAAAAATAAAAATAAAAAATAAAAAAATAAATAAGAAACCTGCCCCCCCCCAAAAAAAAAATAAACATCTAAATTATGAAAATTATTCAAGACGAGATATTAGGTAAAATTAATAAACACGCTGTGCTCACCGTGAAAAAAAAACTCCCTGAAAATAAAGAGGACCATAACATAAGCTATTTAGGAAACAAGGACTAAGGAAGGAAGAGAGCACAGTAGCACGGTTGTCAGGCCCCTGCGGGATGATACCCTATAGTGGCTAGGCGGCCGAGGGTAGGGCAGCTGACGGTAATGACAGTATTCAGGGTCTAGAGTTGGCTATTGCAGGGACCATTATGGCTCTAATTTTCAAGCAGGTCGTAGGATGCTGCCGGTACGTGAGATCGATAAAGACCCAAATATGGTTGATTACCCCTTTATTGAGGCGACCTAGACGACTACCACGGAGCAGGAGGAGGAGGAGGAGGAGGAGGAGGGGAGGAGGGGGAGGGTGGAGGGTGGAGGGGGAGAGGGAGAGGGAGAGGGGGATGGGGAGGGGGAGGGGGGAGGGGGAGGAGGAGGAGGAGGAGGAGAAGGGGGGAAAAAGAGAGGGGGGAGGAGGAGGAACCGAAGGACACACCATGACTCGTAATACAAGATGCAAGTGTTTTCCTTACGTCATGTACAAATAAACACTTCACATACACCCCAGACCTCTTTTGGTAGGCTTAGAGTCAATGCAGTAAAAATCACAATAACAAGAATGACACAAAGCCTTTTTTTTATCACCAATACGTCCCAGATTTTCTACCTCTGATGTATTGCATAGATTCTTTTGCACTGGGTTTAAGAGGATACGCGTTCATCTATCTACTTATATGTCTAAGTGGAATTTAACCTGTTCCATTACTTTTTGGCACATTTCCCATTTATCACAAACGACTCATTTATTTTTTTTCACACCAGTCACTTGTAAACAGTTCGCCAGCTAAACAATGGAAAATGTGTTCTCTTAATCCATTTGTTTCTTTCTGTAGATGCCTACGAAGACTTTCCGGTGATTCTAATGTTGTACAATTTTCCAGTGAAAGGATGAGGTGAATTGAAAACGAATTCAATATGCAGTCGAGGCACACACCAGCAGTAACACAAGGCGGTAAACATACATATTAAATCAAAGGAGGGATTATATTTGCACCAGATTTGTGTGAAAGAACCGCCTTCAGTATTCAGTTTGAGCACAAATCAGTAGTAGGAAGTCACTGAACATACACATTACCTATGTTAACGAATAATGAACGAGCGCAATCCCGGCCAGACCAAGCGTTGGGGCGGCGGGAAGCAGGCCGCGAGATGAATGGTGTAACCTGACTTCAAGATGCCGCCCAGTTTTTACGCCCCTTCACCGCCCCAAAGACACGCTTACCTCTCTTGTATCCAGCTAATTAAAGGGTTATTCGTATGTAAAGGTAGGCGCTCTTTAGCTAATCTCTTTTTTAAGAATGTTTAGTGAGGGGTCGCTTCGCCATTATACCTCAAGATAATGGGAGGAAAAGGGAGGGGGAAAGGAATGGGTGTAGTGAAATCCGAGCCTGCTGCCTGTATCTTCCCTACTTACATTAGCTTCCCCACCTGCTTCCCTTTTAATGCAGGGGTACTCACGTAAGAAGTAAAGGACCTCTGGCTACGTAGCAGTTTCATGAGGCTGATTAAGACGGTAATTGCATTTATCTTCAGGTTTAGTCGAGGCAGAGGTGACTTAATTGAACTAATCGCCTAGTCATGCCTCTTATATTTTCTAATTTAGTAGCTCATTATCATTTTTTCTTTTGCATAAGTGAATACATACTTTTTTTCTTTTCTCTTTTTGCGTTTACTTTGCTATCTCAGGAATTTGACTGTACGTATATTTCGGTCCATCTCTCCGGGGACTTGAAAGTTACTGGGTATGTAGGTACATCAGATTAAAAGTCTCTCATTAAGTCAAGGCTGAAAAGAGTGTGTGTGTGTGTGTGTGTGTGTGTGTGTGTGTGTGTGTGTGTGTGTGTGTGTGTGTGTGTGTGTGCGCGCGCGCGCGCGCGTTACGTTTAAAATTCGTAATGGAAAATAAAAGAATAGTAAATCAGACATGTTGAGCACCTTAATGGCTTGAGCCTGTTGAGAGCGACACAGAGGGTGACGCAGGCGGCAGGGCACTTGATGCAGATGTGATACGTGTGTGAGAGTTCAGGTGTCGCCTTGTATTTGCGTTTCAGTCACATCAAGATATGAATATTTCAAGTAAATACATGGATGGGATAAAAACGAGACGGAACACCCGACATCGAGTGGGTGAAAGCAGAGGGTGGGGCGTGGGAACGCGTACGCAGGAGTCTGGCCGGTCCAAGGCAACTCTAGCCGCTCTGTACCACGTCTTCATCTGCTCGCCTTGTGGACCTAATCAGAAGCGTTTACAATCCCTGCCGGCCCTGAATAGTGTTGGTAACCCCAAGCCGCCCTTGAAGAAGACCACGTCTCGTCCACCTGCATATTGACTCTAGTCTTAAAAATTAAGCGAAAACAGGCTGCCTCACTTGCCATCAGAGTTACCGTGCACCCCTGAATGCTGCCCGTGCCGCCGGTAGTCCTCTCCTCTCCCTCTCCATCATGACCCGTAATTGGCTGCCTAATTCAAGCAAAAAAACATTCCTCAAAGCAATATAATGGTAAGATACGTTGCCCTTCATTGGGAAGAAATTGCTACTATTTTGTCCCTGCGCAGATCAGAGATTCGATTATATATAGTTTCACTGGTGCTGGTGCTCTCTTAAAGAACGCCTTCCTTCCCTTCAGTTTGTTGCAGGGGAGAAAACTCCATTAGCAATCTCCTGTAGGCCAGATCAAGGAGATAGGTTCAAGATGTACCGTCCTTGATTCTAGCTAGGCGTTTGCGGCGGCGGCGGCGGGGTGTTAGTGGAGACCGTTCCACTGAACCCGATAAACGAATGACCTTCACTTGCAATCCCGCTGACCAGAATAAAAAAAAAATAATAATAAATAAATAAATAAATAAATAAAATTGTTCACCCTCATTTTCAAATTTCTCAATTATCAAGCAATGATAGAAACACCGGGAGAGTTGTTAATGTTTTCCAGTGTCTTCAATCAGTTAAGTATTCGATGGAATTCGTCTCTCTCTCTCTCTCTCTCTCTCTCTCTCTCTCTCTCTCTCTCTCTCTCTCTCTCTCTCTCTCTCTCTCTCTCTCTCTCTCTCTCTCTCTCTCTTGTTTAGTTTATAAAAGGTAAAAGGCAGCAAAAGTGTATGTGTGTGCGTGTATATATGGGGTGCGTGTGTAATTTCACTGTCGCGGTCGCCTGCTGGTCACCCAGCCAGCTTTTTCCCTACGGAGCGAGCTCAGAGTTCATAGACCGATCTTCAGGTAGGGTTGAAACCACATCACACACTACACACTGGGACAGCGAGGCCACAACCCCTCGAGTTACATCCCTTACCTGCTTGCTGCTAGATGAACAGGGGCTAGATACACATTAAGAGGCTTGCCCATTTGCCTCGCCGTGCCCGGGACTCGAACCCGAGCCGAGCGTGCTAACCATTAAACTATGCGGTGTGTGTATGTGTGTGTTTTGTTACGTAATTTCAATAACAGTCATGACAGTAATGTATTAAAATATGTTCAAGCGCACCTTATATATTAGCAATTTTCACTACCAGACCAGTGTAATTCCCACTACATTACTCTGATGTCGCCTCGTAGACTCCAGCGTCAATTTGATTCTAATGTGGGGGTGGAAGTGTTGACCTTTGGCCTCATCACAGCTAGGGAACACGAGGGAAGAAAAAAAAAAAAAAAAACCCTGTCCAAAGTGAAAGAACAAAAAAACTAACTACCGGCATGTCGTTCACTACCTTCATATTTGCGGCATAAATGATAGTTTTGAAATTCTATGCACGTCTCTCTGCTTACGTACGTGTCAAACAAGCGAAACCAAGATGAAAGGGTGAATGTCGGTCGGTGACGGTCTCTCGTAACAGCCTTTCTAATAGCCGCGCTGTACGTCTATCTAGTTATTAATCTATGCCGTTTATTCATTAATGAACACGTAGAATGACATACATGAAAGATGACTTGGGCATTCTGATTCTGGTATCCGTGGGCGTGGGAACAGTAACACGCTACATATTCAGAGACCAAAGCAAAGGAGGTGAGTAGCGTAGTAAGGTGTTTTACCACGTGCAGCTGTTATTCCTCCACGCCTTTGTACTGCTTCACTATGACATTCAGGGCAAGTAATGTTGAAAGGATAATTAATGAGCAGGTGCAGATTGTTGACATTAGATATAAACTGAAGAGGATAAAATTACTGAGTAGTGGAAATAAGTATGAGATTAATTAATGAGATGATGGAGTAGAAAAAGTTTTGAAAATTCTTAACAGCTTAAGCTATGATAATTATCATTAGTTTCAATTGTAGTTAGATAATGAAAAGCTATCAGAGTAAAAGAAAAAAACAAAACAAAAACCTTTGTATCAATTTGTTAACAAAAAGCGTAGTTGGTAAGACAAAGTGTTGGCAGAACAGCGTGGTTGACACGACATAGAAACATTTAGAAGATTACGCAAGCCATTGTATAAAAGAAATTCCTACAAACACGCGCACATGCAGAAACGCCTGCTGCAACTGTGGCAGATGCTTGTGCGGTCTGTGGAGTGCGGCAGCTGCAGCTGTATTTATCTCAAGAACAATGAAGTAGACCAAGATGAGAAACTAAAGAAAGCCTCCACGCCAAGACAAGAGGCTCACCACAATGATGAGACCTGCAGCTGCTGTAGTGAAGGCCGAGCGAGCCCCACGTGATGACCGTCGCCTGATGCGGTGAAGCGTGAGCTTAGCTGAATGCAGATTATCTGGCCTCTTCAAGAACTTCCCTTTTGATAATCATTTATTTTGCTTGTCCCCTGGAAAAGCCTCCTTGAGCACCAAAGAAAAACTAACACCAGTGAGTGTTGCAATATCCTGGAGGACATGTTTCACATCAAAGAGCCAACGTAAAAAACGGTTAGCTGTTGCACTGATTAGTAAGCTGCTGTTGGATCTTGCTTGGGGCGCGACGGCCTCGTAAAAAGACGACAGAAAAATTTCCAATGAAAAGACCCTCGTCCTTTGTGCCAGGAAGAAATACACGGCCCGCGAAAAGAGAGATGAGAGCTTAGCAACTTAATTCACCATCTTAAGAGCTATTACGCGAGAGATAGTACTAATCAAGTGTTTTAAATAATGGGCTGCGTACCTGGTTGAGGGATATAGTGAAAAGTGTGTGTGTGTGTGTGTGTGTGTGTGTGTGTGTGTGTGTGTGTGTGTGCCCTCCTTATTTCAGGAATCGTATCCTTTTCCTCTAGTAATGGTTCTTTAAGTTACTAATATCACATTACTTTAAGATTATATAAATCATGAGAAGAAGAAAAGTAAAAAGATGTGGTGTAATATCTATCTATTTGTTTCTCTATCCATGTATGTATTTATATATTTGTTTATCTGTGTAGCTAACAGTATGTTCTAACATTATCTCTCTCTCTCTCTCTCTCTCTCTCTCTCTCTCTCTCTCTCTCTCTCTCTCTCTCTCTCTCTCTCTCTCTCTCTCTCTCTCTCTCGCACGAGCCTCCACGCAGCAATCTCATCAGAGGCATATTCAAGATCAAGGCCGAACATAACTTGTCACTTGGGGTTACGTGATCAGGTTGCAGAAAGAGCTTCATAGATAAACAGGCGGGGGAACTGAATATAAGTACAAGTAAATAGACGAATGCATTAATAGATAGTGAGGAGGAGTAGTTCCCCACATGGGTCCATCCCGTAAAAGGAGAGAGTTAAGAATGTGAGCTTGTAATATTTAATTCGCAATTGATTTTCTTTCCGTTGATTGGATGTGTTTGCCTTGGATCCGTAGAATTAGCCGTTTTTTTTCTTTTATTTCGTAGGTAATGTACTGTTTTCAAAGTCCAATGAAATTATATTAAAGATTAAAAAAGAAATCTATAGAAAAATGGTAAAGATAGGTCAAATACGTGAATAAGCAAATCAATAAATCAAATCAAATTTATAATCAATAAATAGATGATTAAACAATCATATAAATTAGTAGTGAGGCAGAATCATTGTGTGACTCTGCATGAACCATAAAAAAGATAGTTGAAAATAGCTTCCATTACAGCCAGATGAGATCAGTGGAGGAAAAGGGCCGAAACATTTAGGCTTTGAGGAAGGATTTGAAAAAGAAAAAGAAAAAAAAAATAATAATTTGTTGACACGCACTAGATGTATGAATCTTATTCACCTAAAGGTTGTTTGATAGCTTTATGTGTAATATATATTTGTGTAAATATATTCAATATTTCTCGTATTGCTTTTACGGTTTTGTTTATTTATTTTTTTTTCACATTCAGCTAAGTATTTGATTGTCAGTTTTTTTTTTTTTTTAAGATATATAGATAAATAAATAGATAGATAAATAATTGTATAGAGTAGTGGAGATAAATAATTGTATAGAGTAGTGGCGAGATTTGCACTACCTTTAAGCACGTAATATTTGCCTACAAAGCCTACAGATTGGATACAACCACAAAATTTCACCAGCATGGGAAAAATCAGCAAAACTTTGATGGCGAGTGACGTGCTACCACCGATATCCTGTTTCCGCGGGTGGACAGGACAAGTGAGGGAATTTAGACCCATTTCTGTCTACAAGGGATGGCTACATTTTGTTTAATTTTTCGCCCTCGTTTTCTTAGTCATATTCACTCATTCATAGGACCATTAATAAATATACATATAAATCAATATATTTTAGTAGGTAATATCAGTTACTAAAAAAAATAATGGTCATAATCAATAGATTAATTCTGAAACTGTAAGCAGAATTTTAATGTTTCCTAAGCAGTGAATTACATACTCGCAATGTGGTGACAAGAATAATCATTGCATTCACATAACAAAATGATTAATGGAGCAAGAACGATTACTATTGAAGAAATATGTGAAAGATTTTAAAATTATCTATATAACTGATATACCAAATTACACACACACACACACACACACACACATTAGACTTGAATTATCAAATGCAATCTACTGTAAATGTCATTATCAAGCCAACAAGCAGCAGCATGAACGAGACAATCAATGGCAGATCCATTAAATCATTTTGGTTAATATTATTGGGGGGGGGGGGGGGGGGTTTCCAAGCAAATTCACTTGGCAACGCCAGGCAGAACTTAATAGAATAGGGGGGTGGAGAGGGAGGACAATGTGAACTCAATCTCATAATGGGAAGCTCTTGCAATGACTCCAATATCTTCAAATGTAATATAGCATGAAATGAAACAGAGAAAGAGAGAGAGATTTAACACACAAATGCTTCACTCACTCACTCACTCACTGCTTCAGTGACAGTGGGTGACTGCCTTGTCATCATTACTAGGACAAATGTGAAAAAAAAAAATTCTTACCTGGCATTGCAGAATTTCCACAGAGAAGTTGTTTTTCTTGTTCAAATACATGGAAAAGGAGGTGTACTCCCTCCAGCCCCAAAATTCTCTTTGTGTTTCTGCTGGGGAGAATCTTTTGAAGTAGTCGCCATTCTTCAATGTTTTGATTTGGGTCGGGCATTTTGTCGACAATACAATGTACTTATATTTCGTTTTCTCATAAAAGTTAAATATTTACGAAAAATATAAATTGCATTTCCCATCAGAAATTATACATTTTTTTGGTGATTTATTGAGTAAAAACAATGGCTTCTATACGTGGACATTTGCTATGTTTAGCGATATCTTGACATATTATTTGACGGGCACTAAGATGAACACCCTAATTCCGCGCCATAACTCGGGCGCGGTTTTCCAAGTCTCAGACATGTATTTAGGGCAAAGTCATAACTCTTTGTAAGTATGGCCCCAAGTTCACATTCTCTTTGGCATGAACTGAACTAACTCACTGGCACTCCATGGGATATGTACACAAATATGTATTTAAATTCTTTTAAAGTTTTATTTAATTACCAGTACAAGACTTTATGGAAACAAATTTACTTCAGAAACTAAGTAACTTGTCAGAAATGAGACCTACACCCAATAAGCTACAGATGAATATTCATTGTTCAACTCTGGCTACAGCTCAATCATTAAGAAGTGAGCTTACTGAGCATACTGGTATGTAACAGTGAAGAGGTACACATTCTGCTGTTACATGGTTGAAGTACTTAATACATACTTTTATTAAGAATTAGAACATGCAGTGTCAGTGTTCTTATATATAATTTTTTTTCATGAATTCTGAGAATTTCTTTTCAACTAATTAATTTACAACTATGCTGGTGGGCTGCATTTCACCTAGAAAAATAATCTGACACAGGCAAGTATTGGGTGAATTCAGAATCAATACATATCACAGAACAAAACACAATACTGAATTTAAGAAAAAGCCTTGGATTATTGGTCACTTGTAGAGACAGGGAAAGAGATGCAGGAATAGCAAATAAGAAAATCGTCTCAGAAGAATATCTTTTGCATGACTCACTACTGTCTTAATTGACTTAATAGAGAATAAAATTTATAACATGATCAACAGCTATATACAAGATGTGGATGTTTTAATTTTCTCTTTCTTCTTATGAGTAATATACAGCGCTGTATGTACAAGAACTTTCCTGATGCTTGGCTCTTAACATCTCTCGAGAAGAGGTTCTGAGCACCTTCTGGCAAGGTATCAAAAGTCTGATGCGTGGCTCAGCGCAAACCAAGAAGCAGTTGCTATAATTCTCTTGAAGTATATAAACTACCTATGTTTGAGGAAAAAAAATCTAATATTTATTCTCTGCTCCTTGGTCTGCATGAACACAATAGTATGTAGTAAATCTATTCTTATACATATTTTTATTTTCACTAAACTATAGATGATGAATAAAATACATTGCCTGAAAAATAGACTGCCAAGAGAGCATGGACTGGCTAATTACATACTTTCAATCATCCTAGCATTACCATTCTGCCTTTAAAAAAAATACAGCTCCTCATCTTGTCAAGAATAGAATTTTAAGAACATTTGCTTTCCCACAGTTCTAATGCTAAATAAATACTGATAATTTCTCATACTGCAGAAGGAAGTTATTATTTTACTGGCTTTCATAAGATTTACCTAAGCACTCACGCATTGTAGAAGAAGGGAGAGTAAACAGAAAATTATTGCTTTTATTCTTAAAACATAGTTTTACCTGGGTATCATTTTCTTTTGCATTTCTTGGTATCTTACAGGAAATGTAACCAATAAAGGTTAATCAATTCTTTCAACATCTTATATTATACAGCTATTTGCTTGCATGTGCTTAGGGTGCAATTCTAGACATGTCTGGGATTTCCAATTGAAAGTGTACCAAAATACATACTAATATCTATTTATAGGTAACTACCTACCTTCTGCTTTTGCGTCACTATAAAATTCCTATATATGCATGAATACAAATTCCATTAATTACAGAAAATATGGTAGTTGCTATTGGATGTCTGGTATATAATACTTTTTGGACTTTGAGACTTTTTTGTTGGCAGTAATTTATAAACTTACCCTTATATTTATTATCTCATATACAATGTTTTCATTATATTATTGTGCCACTCTGCCAAGCATAGAATCTCCAGAGAGGGAAAAAATTAAAAATAAACAGCTCATCATGAGGATGGGATCAAACATCATGCAAAACACTCTCAGGAGTAAATATTATCTACATTGTATCAGAGATTAATCAAGAATGAGAGCATCTCTAGGCTCAAAGAGTAAATTAGGTAAAGAAAATAAGCTTATACTTTGAAACTAGAGATGCTAACTCTAAAAAGCTGGGATATTTCTAAATTATCGCTATTATAAACTATTATATATGGGCCTAAGCCTGGTCTCACATCCAGCAATGTACTTGGCCCATTATATGTAACTCTGTTCTCCAGCAAGAAAAATAGATATTTAGAAAGGGAAGATTGAATCAAGCATTGCAGAATGATAAGAACTTCCCTTCTCTATGTTCAATAAAAAGCAAGATGCCTATCTAATATCCATCTAGTAAAAAATGGTAGGTAGGTCACTAGTTGATGGCTTTTAGGGACTAGATATAATGTCTTGGTAAGCCATGAACTATAACAAACCAGGACACTGTGGTGCTGGGAGGACCTGCCTCAACTGTGAACCACAACACACTGCACATATGGTGCCAGAGGGTGGCCCCTCCACCACCCTGGACTGTTTTGTACCGTAGCATTAACAGTATCATGTCTCTTCTCTCTCAGCCTTGCTCAGTAGTGTGCATGGAAGGTCACACTCACTGACACCCCTGAATGGCTGAAGTAATATCAGGTAACTAAATTTTTCTATTATCTCTCTCACTTGCTCTCATACACACACGCACACACCCACACACCTGTATATCATCATAACGCCTCATTTACATCCTACAGAACTTGCTCACTGAAAGCACAATAGCTCAAGCTATTATCTTTTTTTTCTAAGCATATAAGAAATTCATGTCAAAATATAAGGGAAAGACCTTCTATCTATTCTGATGACACTGAATATCAAGTATATCAATTTTAAAAATAGTTACCATCTGACAACTGTAATTATATATAAACACTTTAAATACATATTCTCAAACAAATATTAAGGCCAAAGGAATATTATGGAAGAACTTATCTTCAATAACATTATGCATCATTATTGCCATATAAGCCTTCCAGTTTTATGCACTAGTCTTGCTATCTTGAAGCATGGGAATAATTTGTACAATGCTTGAAAATAGTGAAGATTAAAATAATTCTCTACTGTCTTTCATAACATCCCCCACACCCGCCCTAACAAGTAATTGATGCGAATCACAAAGCCCTTCTGGGTGTTGACAATGCAGTTTGATGACTTGACTCATTCAACTCATCAAAGTGTGATGAGATCAAAACTCATACAACACCTGCAATTTGTGATTGGCATAGTTTAATTATCACACAAAATCTTCCCTAATCCAGCTCTGGCTTATTAAACGTTCAACAGAGGAACAATTTTTAACAACTATTGTAGAGTGCATAACTGTTAAAGTGGACAATAATGAGAAAGTTAGATACTTTATTCATGTCACCTTAACAGGAATACTTTTCAAATGAGGTAGACAATCAAAATCAACAATACAGTTTATGTAATCTGTTATGACAAAAATAACTAAGCCTCATTATGCCTTCATGTCTCTTATTATAATCTTTGGGGGCTAACACAATCATGTCTATTTCCTTTTCCAATTAAATTAATGATAGGCAGTGTTGGTAGCTCTAGATGAGTTTGTTCTAAATGCTGACAAATTAATTATTGGTTGCTTTCTGCTAAAATTAGCCATAAAACTATACACAAAGAAAATAATATGCAATAAAACTATGTAGCTCTCAATTGGATAGGCAAATTACAATGCAAATTATGCTTTTTAATGCTGACGGTCAGTAGAGCTGGAGCACACAGTGGCAGAGTTTGTTATCCTGGCATTGTTGACCTCAATGCACAGTCCTTGCAGCTGTGGCTGCCAGTTAATTCTCTATTTGCACATCACAGAGCCCTAGGAAGTTCTGTCCACTGTACTGGTGAATCACTACAGTAACGCAATACTTTTGTCAACTCTCGCCTACAGGTAATGGTTGAGCACAGGCGCTTTTGCATTAACTTGCCTTTGTCCATCTGTACTTGACAATTCTTCCATCTGATGGCTTCAATGGCAGCCCGGATGGTCATTTCTGTAAATTAAGCATTTGTAAATCACCCATCATAAATAACATCAATAACTAATATATGTGTACAGGTTGGTAACCAAAAAAGAACATTTAACACCATCAACAAAGCAAAATATCACTTTTACCTGTGTTGTTACTGTTTCTCATAACCTTGTATTTATTTTACTCTTTGTATTCTGTATTACTGTCTTTTTCATAACCTTGTGTTTATTTTACTCTTTGTATTCATTAGTTTGATTATCATGAATATTTTTTGTAATTCATTCCCTCACTTGTATCTTGCCATTGACAGGTGAGTCTTTCTCCTGCATGAAGAGCAGCTGTGAGTGCATAAATGGAGTGCACTTTGAAGAGGTTGTGTCCATATGCAGTGCAACAAATTGAAGGGATCAAATTTTAGGTAAGGAAATGGAGCAACCAGTTGCAGTGTAGTTTGTGATTAAGTTTTACAATTTGGGGGGAATAACTTTCAAAGGTTAAAGCCTTTATTAAGCTGATTTACCCAATAGGCTTTCTATACAGGCAAAGAAAGAAGGCATCTATTCACAAGAAGGGCGAGAGGTGAGAAAAGAGAAAGTACAGTGTGGTGAGTTGCAGATGGCAGATGACATTGGTGTCATGTTTACAACTGCATGCTGTTCTGAACATGATGCTGATATCATCTCTGACCCACACCATTGCACTCGTAAACATTTGACATATGTGGAAAGAGGAGCTCATCCTGTCAAGGACACTGAAAATACAGCAGAAAATGAGGACATAGTCCGTCTGTCACCAACACCGAAAGCAGCCATTACTCTTGGTGATTGCCAACGGAAATTTCCATCCTTATCTTCGGCTGTATTTTCAAATAGGAATGTACACAATTTATGAGCTCCGTGACAAGATGAGCTCCCTCTTCTAGCCACTCACCATCCTCTCCCCTCCAATGTTAGCCATTTAAATGTGTCATTTTGTGTTCCCGCGATAGCTTTGAAACACAATAGCAAGACTCGTGAAAGCTGGGGGATGAGTGTACAGTATATATATATATATGTATATGAATATATATATGAATATATATCAATCAATCAATCATGGGGGGCATACGCCAGGGGGCGCGTTACCTCGCCTACCCTACGGTGCCACTCCTGGTGGTCACGCCTTGCGAGTCTCCATGCAGGCTCCCTTCCTATACCGAGTAACTCCCAGCAGGAGGCATCGACTTGCCGCAGCCAAGAGTTCTGTGGGCGTTCCCTAGGCCTCCTCCAGGTTGGGTTGTCCCTTACGGAAACAACTCGACAAGTAGGGTCGGCTTCCGGGTATCGCGCCACATGCCCATATAGCCGCAGTTGGCGCTGACGGACTATGCTAGTATAGGCCTCGAATCGGTCTCGTGGAACAATCGCTGATTTGACACAAAGTCATACCAGCGGTATCCCATGATCCTGCGAAGGCATCTAGTACCAAAGACATCAATTCGCCTCTTCCGGTCGGTGTTCAGTGTCCATGTCTCACAACCATAGAGTAAGACAGGGATCACCAGCGACTTGAAGA
>CM035192.1:4264430-4266930 GCA_020233015.1 Callinectes sapidus
AATTGTTACACCGTCTTGTTCTTGAACGAAAAAGAAACCAAATCTACCTCGCACATGGGATGACTATTCTTATCCCATAATTGCATAAGACACTCACACACGCCATGATCAGAAGAAAACATGCAGCAAGCCAACAAGTATTCGCTCCTCCCCAGACACGATAATAAACTTTCATAACACCATTTTTTATCATACATTTTATTTACAGGTCAATGAACTTGACGGAACAAATTAATTAGATTTTCCTTGACATAACAACACGACTGTTTTGCATCTCTTTCCAGCTTTAACTCAGCTTTGAGATACTCCCAGTAATTCAAGATATGCCTTACAATCCTACGTCTTGCCACTTCATTCCGCACTGACATTTACAATTTACTGTGTGCTGACTAATGTAGCTTTAATTCACCACAGAACATAAGTTACGTCATTCGGCCAGAGAAGTGTGAGGGTAGCGTTCACTGAGCCCCATTCAGACACACAAGACTAGAGGTTCTTTGCACTACAGAACACAGGAATGAAAAACAAAGAGGCATTTGATTAAGACGTTAGAGTAATTCGATAAGCTAATGAATTTTTACTTCCAAGATTCCTGAGCAAGATACAACATCACTTTACTCGAGGCTGAGTGAAGATTGGATAAACCTGTCAAATATAAAAGAATCAAAAGGAATAAATCATAAAAAGATTATTGTAAGTAAGATTCAGAAGTGTGAGTTTTCGTGGTTTTCAATAATATTGCATTTTTTAAATGTACTGTTTGATTAAAACATAAAAAATCTCTCCAGTAAGGTGACAGCATTTATCATCAGTTCAGAATTCAATGGTAACAAAGACTGACCTTGTTTACACATGTCCTTGTCGTTAGAAAGCATATGGTGCTTATTTGTTGTAGCTACAATAAAAATACTATGACGGTAGGAAGGGAAGCATACTATCACAAAATGGAAAGTGAACTTGTAGTGGTATTCAAATTATCTTACTTTCCTTAGTCTGGCTCGACGGGCAGCCAAACCATGCTACATTCCTTCCCACAGGCTCTCCTTGATGAGCGACACAACGTACAAAAAAGGTCTTAATTTTCGCAAATTACCCAAATGTTTTCAGCTTTTGTATCAGAGTGACTCTTAAGGCTGCATTAATTGTTTAAAAAAATAGCAAACGAACTGGGGCGCCGCAATTACACGCAATGGTCAATTCAAATGATCATTCATAGAAATATAACCATTTATGATTTAACCTGGATATCAATCTTTTAAAGCGCAAAACTTTCGTATTTGTTTTCCCAAGTGAGCAAATCCAAGACTTCAGCCACTGTCGCAATATTTGAACTATAAAACCTTAAGACAAATGGGAAAATCTCGGTTGTGATTTGTACTTACACACCTATTGAATGAAAAAAAGCTAATGTAACACAAGACTTTTAAGTAGGCCCTCTTTACCTTCATATTAACATCATGTAATTACATCTCCTACCATGAGTTGCTGCATTTAAGCCGAATGTGAACAAGAATGAACCAACAATAAGGTGGTAGTGAGAAGAGCAGACATCTATGAAGAGCAGAACAATGTGCTCCCCTGAGGATGCAGGCTGGTTTGCGGGAAAAAAAAAAAAAAATGCCAGCTCGCTGCTTTAAAATATAATAAAAGGAAGAAAATATTCATAAATGAATAACGTAATCATTACAAAGCTAATACGCTGATGAAGATAACATCATTAATGAGATACAGCAGTAGCAGCAGCAACAACAACAACAACTCCAGCAGAAGCAGCAGCAGCAGCAGCAGCAGCAGCAGTAACAGTATCCATGTCCTCTGCACCAGGGGAATTCACATCACCTTTAAGTACATCAAGCTATTATGTGTTGACTACAAGCTTTCTTTGATGTTATCTAAATTACTCCTGATGCGGCGACGGCTCATCTCTCGGCTCAAGCTGTGCTAATTTCAACCCATGGTCAAAATGTGCCCGCTAACTCGCGAACTTGCCTCTTCCATTTATCTCTTTGTGATTAAGATATAAACAATCCATTCACATTGTCATTAGTGCTCCATTATTGCTCAACACATAGTATTCCCTGCGGCCTTTGTAGTTATGCACATTGGCTAGTTATTTGCCACCTGTACTCAATATCAGTGTGTCAGCCAGACTACCCCACCTATCTGATGACATCACATTCATCACGGTCTGACATTATCTCAAGTAATAATTAGCTAATACACATGTATGCTGGATGGATGTCCGACATTAACGCATTGACTTCTAGTAAGAATATGAGAGTATGACACTCACTGATCCAAAGCAACCGAACGTGAAATTAATGACCTTGATAAAACTATATCCGCTAAAATGATTGAACAATTCCATCTCCCCTTTCACTGCAGTGGTGTCATTCGAAATGTTACTACAAACATGCAATATACCTTTTTTTAGTAAGACTTGGCTCGGTAAAGGAATTGAAGAGAGAGAAAAACACACACAAACACACAAACATACACA
>CM035192.1:4313178-4335562 GCA_020233015.1 Callinectes sapidus
GTGAGATGGTCAGCCGTCCCCTCCCCCTCTCCCGCTCTCTCTCTCTCTCTCTCTCTCTCTCTCTCTCTCTGGATTCATAAGATGCATAAGATCTCGCGCTATTACCTAAGGTGCTTAAGGAGATAACTATCTGACAATGACCAGGTTATGTATTGTAGAGTATGGTTATCAGAGTGTACTTATAGCTTTCTCAGTTAACTTTTGCATGTAAACGGTACAAGAATTCCTTTCATTTAGTTAGGGATTATGAGTAAATACATAAATATTACCAGATAAACACCGATTCATTTTTAATAGTATGACTTTAACATAATGGAACTTAAATCTTATGTAAGAGCAACAAAAGTACAGAAAGCAACTCGATTCTACAAGAACAGAGAAAAAGAGAAGTCATTTTAAATTACAAAGATAAGTATCATGAAAGTCATTAAATTCTAAACGCGTGATTTCAGAATGTATGATTTTATTCACTTATTAATGATACCTACCTCAAATCTATCTGATCTGTAAAACTTTTTACTTACCGATTAAATTTGCAGCGAGAGAGAGAGAGAGAGAGAGAGAGAGAGAGAGAGAGAGAGAGAGAGAGAGATTCTTAAGATGTGAAGATATCAGGTGTCAGAGTTGCTCTTTACATGCTCCTAACATAAAAGCCGTGACGAATTGAACTTGTAAAAGCTTCGTCACGGAAGATAAGGATCGTCTTTACCCCATGGCATTACTTAAGCTATGCATTGAAACGTGTCAGACAAGAAAGAATAGTTATCCAGTATTACATTGATCTTTTTTCTTATTAGTTTTTACGTGTCATGAAACACAAACTCTATACTCTCTCACACAAACTTTATACATATTCTAAAGATGGTAAGGAAAATCTTGGGCTGGGTCAGGGATACTCTTTACACTAACATTTCGACAAAATGTCTTCTTCAGAGAGTGAGACATTCTCTGAAGAAGACATTTTGTCGAAACGTTATAGTAAAGAGTATCCCTGACCCAGCCCAAGATTTTCCTTACCATCTTTACACTCATTTGTCCTACTACTAATTTATACGTATTATACTTATGTTCCTGTCATTCTTGTAGATTTTACGTGTGAGGAGTAAATTTTACACGTCCTATGCGTACTTTTCTTATATTTATTATAGTTTTTTTTTCTAATGTGTCATCGACGGTACGGAAGGATAAAATAGTTCATTGATGATGATGCTACTCAGTCACACGCTACACAAGCAACTTTATTTTATAGTTACTATTTTACTAGCTTTTATGTTAAGAAAATGTGAAGGAAAAACTGTCAAAAAAAACTCCTAACACTTATATTATGATTCATAGCCATGCGCGAGACGAAGATTTTTTTTACACCATTCCTTGCATCAATTTGGGAAAACATTTATAAACTGGGTCTATTTTAAGGAAATAATCCTTTGTTCTCCTCACTCTAAACAGGTCAATATTTCTCTGGGAACGACAGAGCTACATAATATCTGTCATAAAGAAAATGTAATAAACTTCCTGCAGACTTTCCTTCTTCATATAACAAAGCTGAGATTAACAAGAAACAAAAAAGTAACAGTTTCCTTCTTTCAGAGGTGACCATAAACCACAGAAAATAAACACTAATGAATATCCTTCAGGCCTGACCGACTTATTTTCCCTATGCAGAAGAATTTGGTTCACATAAAATATTCATGAATTTCTTGAGGCAAGACAAGCCACAAGAACGAAACTCGAGCATCACGTCTGCTTTTAGAAGGGTATGAGTGTTCATTAAGCCAATGTGCAGGCAAGTGTATTGGGTGCCTATGGAAATAAAACAAATTGTTGGGATAATTTAAGGAAGATCCGTACTTTTCCACATAATAATGCACCAGACAAGTAAGTAGAACTTCAAGACTTAGTTCTATACTTATATATATACATTTTTTGTATACTTATATATATACAATTTTTGTTGAAATATACTTTATTTTGAAAGCTACTAACTAACTCAAGTAACAACGATAGCTGAATAAAGTGAAGATTTGCTCCATAATTAACACTCAACATTCAGACAAAGATGTTGTAATGACTGAATATTTATCAGAGCAGGAAACATTTTCCAATATAAACAAACAAACAACAACAAAAACCCACTAGACAGGCGTTTGATATCTATTTATACCGTAAGACCACTTAAGGAAAGGGAGTCTTGCCGATTTCATTATTAACAGCATGGATAAGGTGATGCAACGCTGCCCGTGAAAGGTCTATTTCAGCCATTCCACGATAACACAGAACGTTACAAATCATTCTAACGCCTGCCCCTCACGAAAAAAGCCCAGATACGTCTTCATTTAGTCCATATCACCTAAAGATTTACGTCAAGTTAAAACCATAGAAAAAAACATAATTCCTGCTTGACCAACTCCATAAAAATTGTCACTTCAAAGAGGAAAACATCGGAACAAAGTACAGAAAAAGGGAAACAAATCCCAATTAAAAACAGTTCATGTCACCCACTATTCGACTTATGCCTCATTACATTAGGGAAATAAGCACGACACCTGCCTCACCACTTTGACGCAGATTTATGTTACTGAGGTCATTGCTTCTAAAGTTACCTGAAGGTCATGTTAAGCCTACAGACAAGCTGCTTTTACAACACTGCTTTTTCCTTCCTTGTGTCTCTGCATATCCGTATGTTTATTTATATCTGCTTGTGCTTCTCTGTCTCAGATTCCAGTCACCTCAAGTCTTAGTCAGTTGAGCGCTGAATTAATCCATGTTCAGAGAGACTGTGGAGCCGTTGACGTGTAGTCGAAATGAATTAATGATCTGATGACATTTTAACCTCCAGCCACATCACCTACCAGTAACCAACTAGTTCATTATAGATCATACACACACACACACACACACACACACACACACACACACACACACACACACACACACTGATAATAGTACCTTTAACAATAAAGTAATAGTAATTGTAAGATTATTGAACACAAAATACAAATATCATATTGTACATGTATAAAGAAAAGTACCAATAAATACTATCAAGAGATCCAAACATGCAAGACATTCCTAGCCGAATATTTTCTTGGCAAATTAACAATAATCTAATTAAGCCACCACAAAAATGATAATAGAAGATAAGAGCACACACACATAAATGACTCATACCAGGCAACACAAAGGCGTAAAGTTAACACATGAAAAACAGCTATCAGGATGCCATAAACTCAAGCAGGCGAGGGTAGCGGTGCCGCTAATTGGCGGGAGGAGGCGAAGGGGAGGGAGAAGAGGAGGAAATTGAGAGGGAGGCGGGAGTAGAGGAGGCGGGAGAGGAGGGGACTGAATGGGAGTGACAGGCGAGTGAACATGAGGAAGACCAGAGAGAGGAGGAGATCAGGATGAGGAGTTGGAAAAGAGACAAGTGGAAGGGTCATGTCTCCTGTGTGTGGTAGAGCTGGAAGGCTCCCCCAGGCTCTCGCTAAGGACCGTGGGACGGAGGTGACATCACTGCACAGGTCACTGTCAACAGGCCTTTTCCCTCCTGCAGGCGGTGTGATGTGCTTTCTCCAAACCTGACTTCCGACTTTCTCTGGGTGAGTAAGTCCTTAAGTGTGTATTTTTCTTAATGTGAGTAGGGAATATTTGTTAATATTTGAAAGTAATACAGTGACTGCCAAGTGTAGGCCTGGTGGTGTTTTGCAGCTTCTGTTGTTTCGGATGTTCATGTATTTAAGTAATGGTGTCTATTTCTATAATAACTATTTTCAATGCTATTTTCTACTAATGTTATCATTATCATCATTATCATTTTTCTATTATTGTCATCATTAATACATTTATATAGTATCATCACCATTTTCCTAATCATTGTCTTTATCAGCATTGTAATTCCAACCCCCATCATCCACACTGTTAAATATTGTCATTGCTATTACACTATTGTCAACAGTATCATTGTTATTACTAGTAATACAATTATCACCAATGTTAGTCTTACTTCACGCTTTTCACTGCTAACACTCACAGACAAAGAAAAATCAGTACCCTAAACATATAAACTTCTGAGGCAAAAACTACATAGCCAATTAGGGTTCTACATCCCGCCCTGATCTGTAATATACATCCACACCTCAACACTTCGCCATCATCTTCTCCCCTTAAATCACACATCACTGCCACTTACCGACAAGTATTACAGCTCACTTAGCTCGTCTTCACTTCCACTTACTACCACTACTACCGGCCACTTACTACCTCACAACTATGCACTATTTTTAGTCCATATTTATTATTATTTTTTTTTTTTTTTTCATCAGTTCACATTCCTTTTCTACTTTTTTCTCTCAACATGTAATTACTTCGCCGCTAGCTGGAATCTTGGCACCGAATTATTATTATCAAAGAGCAGTAAAGTGGTAATGCCTGATATCTTTAGTATACATTGCAGCATTAGTGCAAGCAGGTTATTAGTTCCCTCCTTACTAATATAGTTCTTTTGTGATGCTAAAGACGAGAGGAAAATGATCAATATACAGGATTGTGTGTGTGTGTGTGTGTGTGAGAGAGAGAGAGAGAGAGAGAGAGAGAGAGAGAGAGAGAGAGAGAGAGAGAGAGAGAGAGAGAGAGAGAGAGAGAGAGAGAGAAGGTAGTCTCGCATATTTTCAAAGTTCATAATGCAAGTTTTGACGTTTGAACCAAGGCTATTAAAACACGTGCAATTAAACCTTACACCACCATCTCTTACTACTATTACAACAACAACAACAACTACTACTACTACTACTACTACTACTACTACTACTACTACTACTACCCTCATCACCATCACCATCATCGCCACAATCAGCATCACTACAACTAAAACTAACTTAAAAGTCACATGAACGTAACGCTAATACCATTCCTCATACCGTTCCCCCAACAAGATATACCACACATCCACATACCACCACCACGCCTATCTCATCCCGCCTGGAGCCTCTCTATTATCCGAGAACGCAAATTAATACCTAGACAACACAAATGAATTCAGAGATAATTAATCCATCAGAAAACATTCCCCAGGGTGCCTCCAGTCACACCAGGAAGCCGGAGCACCGTAAGAGCTAAACAACTGTACTAAATTGGATAAAACAGAGACTTAAAGGTGTTTCGGAGTAAGAAGGGCGGTTCATATCAGGTAGAAGCAAGAGACGGGAAAGGTGTAGTGCGTTTTGCTGCTTAGGTAAAGTGTAGCCGCATGTCCCCCGTGGCTTGATTAGCGAGCGGTCCTGAAGGGAAGGAGATGCGGCTTAATTATATGGTAAGAGCCGGGTGATATGCTACAAGGGAAAGGAACACCAAAGAAAACAAAGTAAGGGTAGAGCTAAATTTCTGGACTCCTTAAGGTGATTTCATGAGGGGATAAAGGAAATAGGTGAATGTGGGAAAAGAGGAAAGGGGGAGAGGGTAACATAGTAAAGGAAAGGAGAGGACAGAGAGAGAGAGAGAGAGAGAGAGAGAGAGAGAGAGAGAGAGAGAGAGAGAGAGAGAGAGAGAGAGAGAGAGAGAGAGAGAGAGAGAGAGAGAGAGGGGGGGGGGGGGGGGTACCAGGCCAAACACGCAGCCTGGGTCAGGTACAAGCGTCGTTCGACACACCACAACTGGGCCCAACATCGCACAGCGTGTAGGAGGATGACAGCTACCTGCAGGTGGGCGAGACGACAGCAGCAGGTAGACCTCAAACAGAAAATCTGTGGCTCAGGAGCTGGCCACAAAACCTGGTGGAGGCTTGTCAAGGAGAAACAAGGGACGGGCCACCGCGAAGCTGTTCCTCCACTAACCAGGCCAGATGGGACAACAGCTACCAGTAGTGAGGACAAGGCTTCTCTACTCACTGAATTTTTCGCCACAAAAATTAAGGTCAGTGATATGGGAAGACGTCCACCTCACCTCCCTCAGGAAACAGACTACTTTGTAACAGAGATCCAGGTGACGCCTGAACAGGTTGAATACCTGATGAGGGAGATAGAGTAGTCCAAAGCTACTGGCCCAGACGACATCACCCCACGCATCCTCAAACATTGTGCCAGTGAGCTGTCAGGTCCTCTCACCAGTGTCTTCCAATCCTGCCTGAGGGAGCGCTGGTGGCTTTCTATATGGAAGGAGGCGAGGGTGGCACCAGCCCACGGGAAAAACTCTAAGTCTGAGCGCAGCAACTACAGACCCATCTCGTTTCTTTCTGTGGTGGGCAAGTTGCTAGAGCAGGTGGTGGCAAGTGTCATTTGTCATCACCTAAGTGAGTATCACCTCCTCTCAGACAGGCAGTTAGGCTTCCGGCCTGGCCACTCAACAGCACACCTCCTCATCGTACTCTCCCAAGGCTGGCAGGATGCCTTGGATGAAGGCCTGGATACTATTGTGGTGGCCCTGGACATTGTTGGGATCTTTGATAGGGTCTGGCACGCGGAGCTTGTGGAAAAGCTTCGCCCAAAGGGTATCCAGGGCAATCTGCTCGAGCTGCTTGAGAATTACCTGCAAGGGAGAACTCTCAGAGTAGTCATAAACGGACAGACATCCCAGCCGTCACCTATACAGGCTTCAGATCCACAGGGTTCAGTATTGGGCCTGATCCTGTGGAACATATACATGGATGACCTCCTACGGCAAATACCAACGCTACTGGCCTATGCCGACGACTGTACGCTCCCCCAATCCTACAGCCACTCCGACAGCCAGAGGGCCGCCAGTGAGATAAATAGGTGGCTGAGGATAGCCGTGGAATGGGGAGACACGTGGCAAGTTGGCTTCGCTCCAGAGAAGCCGCAAGCCATTGTAATCTCCAGATCCCCAGCTGCCTCCCAAACCGTCTCAGGACGTCTGTGCTTTGGAGACAAGATACTTCCCCTACAGGAAAATATCAAGGTGCTGGGAGTGACAATGGACTGCGGCCTGCGCTTCGATCGACACGTTACTTCTGATGCTCGACAGGCTTCCCTGCGTATCTCTGCTCTACGTCGGATGGCAGGTAGTCTTGACTCCCAAGGCATTCTTAAATTATACAAGGCTCAGATACGACCTTGTATGGAGTACAGTGCCTTGTCTTGGATGTCGAGTGCTGCCACCCACTTGTAGAGACTTGATGCCGTACAGCGGCTAGTGAGGAGGGACGGACAGCAGCAGGAGGAGAAGACAGGAGAAACGTCGCTGGAACATCGGCGGGACGTGTCAGCGCTAATGGTTCAACACAAGATCCTGGTGCTAGAGGTGGCCCATCTAAACCCACTGAGGCTTCCACCACGGGCTGTTCCAGTGACATGCTAGTGGATGTGCCTCGATCTTGCTCCAGGTAGCACCAGCGCTCCCATAAAGCTAGAACAGCAGGACTGTGGAACTCGTTCACGGCAGCCACAAGTGACCCACAGACAATGACACTACAACAAATGAAAGTGGCAGCCCACAGGTGGCGAAAAACACAAACCCCTACAATCCTGCTGTGATAGCTTTAAGTAATGTGATGCCTTTATGTACTATGTGATAGCTATAAGTTATTTTTAGTATCTCAATTCGTAATAGGTTTTAAAAATAGGAACACAAAAAAACGTGTCCCCTTAAGCCTCTGTGTTTTTAGTGTAAGTAGAGAGAGAGAGAGAGAGAGAGAGAGAGAGAGAGAGAGAGAGAGAGAGAGAGAGAGAGAGAGAGAGAGAGAGAGAGAGAGAGAGAGAGAGAGAGAGAGAGAGAGAGACAGACAGACAGACAGACAGACAGACAGACAGACACAGACACACACACACACACACACACACACACACACACCAAATCAAGCTTTTCGATTTTCAAACAAAACCGAATACTTTCATTTTGCATTCCTACATTTCTCACTACAGTCACTTCCTTCCATCAACTTTCTTTATCAACATTCCAATCATTCATCATTTATACATTTTGCCTTGTGTCTCTCCAAACCTGTTGCTTCCCTGCCCAGCGCTAATTACCAGATCGATCAAGTCCACTTCCTTCATACCTAGCGTTACCTCCCCCTAGGCGCTGCCCACTTTCACCACGAACCAAAAGAATAAATGAATAAATAGATAGATAAATAAAAGTCCACTATCACTCATTATTTTACTACAAAATATTCTTTTTCTGTGTTTAATGTATCTTTTGGTTAGATGTAGAAAGAAGAATGATAATTGTGTGTGTGTGTGTGTGTGTGTTTCACTACTTTCATACTGACATACATACAAGCATATACACAAACACTCACTCAAACAAAATCCCTCCATTAGTTGCATGTAAATGAAGACGTAAGTAGTTCTCCGCACAAGACTTAGTGAAGACCCCGAATGTGTGTGTGTGTGTGTGTGTGTGTGTGTGTGTGTGTTAATGTCATAGTAAATCTTTGAATATGTGCAGACAACAATACGCCGCCTCTCGCCTTTCCCTTGAGTGACTGGAGGATAAGAGGGTGGAGGTCGCTCTGTAGTGAGAGGTGGCAGAGGGGTCAGCGCTGGTGATGCAGGGAGCGCACACACACACACACACACACAGACACACACACACACACACACACATACCATCACCAGCCTTCCCTTACCCCAACGTACACATAAGACCCAGGCATCTTGAAAACTGCTGCTGTCGAGCCGTGAATGGCCTGCATCTCCCTGAATGAGCGATGCAAGTCACTAAATTTGTTTGAAAACTTCTGTCCGCTGGCTGCATTCAGTTCCCGCTCGTCATGATTCCTCTGCACTTGTGATGCCACGGAGTCTTTTGTCGGGTGTGTGTGGGTCTCCGCAAAGGGATTATTGTTTGCATCACACTGGGGATTATGTGAAAATTTGGCCACTCTTTTCTCAGGTTTCTTTTTTATGGCAATTTTCTGGTCATCTACTCTGCGGATTACGATTTTTTTTCCTTTTGCCTGTTGGTCATGCCTTGACGTTAGTATTCTTCTCGTATACTAAGGTGTTGGCAATGTGTGTATGTGTGTGTGATTGTGTGTGTGTGTGCGTGTGTGTGTGTGTGTGTGTGTGTGTGAAACTGAGGTTGAGAGTGCAAGTGGAATGAAGAAATTATAGACAGTAAGGAATAAAAAAAGCGAGACAAAACCTTTCGTGAGATAAATTTTTACCTTCTCATTTCCCTCAATCTTCTTTCATCTTTAGTATCTGGTAATTAATATTTCATTCTTTGAAATAAACTCTCCTATATCAAGTGACAATTTATATTAGTGTTCTCTACTCTCCTTTTTGTTACCTTTATATTTTCTTTTTCTTCGTACCCGGAGACTATGACCTCCTCGTCCTCCTCCCTCATCATGTAAATATTCATCAGCTCACTTACCCATCCCATCCTCGACCGTCAGTCATTATTTCGTCAGAATGTTAAGCGATGTGTCTTATGCTAAATATACACTGTAGGTGAGTGAATTACTCCTTAACGTAATGGAAAAACATCACGGTATTGGCTGTGTTACTTTTGCTTAATCTTCGAAAGTTTAATTTGATACGTTTAATATGAACTTTAGAAAAATAAAAGAAAAACGGGAAAGAGTCAGGTCAAGCAGAGAACTGGTGTTTTTTCTTCTTCTATTTGCTTGAAAACACACCTCATTCCTTCTCTTACCATTGATGTCATCGTGAAGCTACCAAATAGTGTGCAACATGGCTGTTAAAAATGTATGGCTGAATAACTTCCATTAGAATGAGGCACTGAATTAATAGTATTGTTATCAATAAATGGAATACTCAACTGTGTGTGTGTGTGTGTGTGTGTGTGTGTGTGTGTGTGTGTGTGTGTGTGTGTGTGTGTGTGTGCGTGTGTGTGTGTGTGTGTGTGTGCGAACGAGCGCGTATGCATGTCGTCTAATACCTTTGGGGCCCAATTAAAGTCCTACGAGAGAACACTTCGTCTGATGGTCGTGGTAATTGTTGGTAACAACTCGAGCAATCAATGCGTAACCATCGCCCGCAGTGGGGTAAGATACATAGGACCACAGCCAGGGAATGAATGAGTTGTCAGGGAGGTCTCGTAGGGCGCAGGCACCGGTTGATTTAGGATACGTGTGATTAGGAGTAGTGAAGGTACTATTCAGAGACATAGGTATAACTGTGTTGTTAATAATTTGAAGGTGAGACGCATTTTAGTATAATACAGGGAACGAAGGGATGGCTGTGGATTTGGTCATTTACACTGCCAAGAGTGATGCTGAAATTTTTAGATTTAAAGAAAAGTAATTACACAATACACTAAGGGCTAAAGTTCGTAACCAACACGAATAGAGTTTGAAAGTATAGAGTCTGGTGTTTCAGTTTCTTATTATTACTGTATTCAACAAACAAAGAATTGAAAGAAGTGTGATATTAAAGTAATTTTTTTCTTATTTTATCGAGGGCTTAGCAGACATTCTATATCATCTTCAAGTTAACATCTTCGATATCTTTAGTAATAACCTCAGTTGTCTTTTAAAACTTTTCTCATGAAAATAAACTAAAGAAACTGGACAATGACAAGAAGATCCAATAAACACATAAATGAGTTTGAAATGTATCTTAAAGATTCTTATTTTTGTAAGAGGGATCATTTGTCCCTGAGTTTGTTTTTTGTTCTTGTCTGACTTCATTGTGTTTGATTTTTCACACACGTTCATATATATCAAGCAATCTAAAGCAGTCATGTGTATTCAAGGTGAGTTCTCACTACGGATTTGTAAATAATGAAGACTGACAGTTATGAGTGATAAAGGTGGATTTGAATGACCGCAGAGTGACGCTGGCATCCTATCTGCTGGGCTCTACACGCTTAAATCTTCCATTCTTCTTCAGATAGTGAGGAGAGGGAGGAGAGTTAAAAATAAACGCCATCAAGTGCATGGACACTACCCGAGTTGTTAGTGCCACTGAGTAAAGATGCACATTTGTCGACAAAGAAGTATACTAGTAAAAGAATATTCTTCCAGCAACCATTAGTAGCATTCAAGATGCCTTGTAAGATGCGACTCCTGAAAAAAAGCTGTCAATCTCCGTGTTACGCGCTAATGATTGTAAGAGAACAAGTTTATTACAAGGCAGTGCTGTACAATATATCGAAGGGGAAGAAAGGAGAACGGTAATGAGGAAGAAACAAAATAAACCATGTAGAGGATGTCAGTATCTTACAGGAATATCCCAGAGTTTATTCAACTCTGCCAAAAACAACGAAGTCTTGCAATAAACGACACTGTCAGTAGAAAAATTGTCTCGTGCCAGAGTTGTTAAGTAAAAATAATTGTCAATAATAAAAAAAAATGTGAACACTCTTGTTTAGGTTGAGGTGAACAGATCGTAGATGCAGTTTCATATTTGTATTACTAAACAGTCCTTATCATTTCAAGTCAGTTACAATTTCATGAAGCATTTCCTATTTTCACCGAGTTCTGACTACAGACCTAACGCTGGTGTTTTTTTTTTTTCAAATCTTGAACGACACTAGATAGGAAAACACACTTCTCCGTTGAAGCACCAACCTGTCCTACCGCAATAACAATATTGTTGGGAAGAAAATGTTCACAAAGCAAGGAGCATCCGAGGACGTTCTTGAATCACACCTAAGCGATCAGTCACGTAATGAATAAAACCTCTAACAGAACACAATAATTTTAATTTCAAAAAGCCGACTTATAGCTTTAGTGCCTTATGATGTAAGGAAAGAAGAGAAGAATGAAGGGAAGCAACCTTTTTACCAAACCTTCAGGTGAGCTGGCTGCTCCCGACGAGAGAAACATTCCTCGACCGTACACACGAGACCACAAGGATAGCACTGCACACCACCCTCTTTTGTATGCTCTTCCAAGTGGGCCAGCAAACCAATGACTCTTCTGAAGCAACCTTTGGTATGCACTAGGGCGCCGTGGGCTACGAGTGAGTGGTTTGGGGGGCAGGTCGGAGAGGGAGGGGGCGGATACTTCTCATGCAACCAACGTTCCTCCACCACCTCCCTTTGAAATTAGTTAGGCAGAGCATAGTAGTTTTCCCATCAAAGTCAGGCAGACTAAAATATAGACATGCACATCAAGATAAAAAACCCAGAGGCGCCGGCACACGAGCACAGAGGAAGTTATCACGTAATGAATGCTCTTAGTGTTAATTCCAAGCTTATGTCTCTCACAAGATATTACAAGCGCTGACGCTCTTTCCGGGTTGTAAATATTAACAACTTCACATTAACAGCCCGAGTAGACAAGATCTAAATGCAATGAGTTTGGCACGGCAGTCCACGTGCTGCTGTGAAGCCATTTGTCATCGAGAAAGGGCAGTTAACAGATATGTAAGGATAGCGTCAAGAGTTTTGATGATGGCAAACAGTGGGTGGTGCCCCATAAAGCAGCAGCTCATCCCCTCACAAGCTTCAGGAGACAAACCAATAAAAAGTGAAGCCTTGAAATCATGATTATAATTTAGATATACAAATATCAAGTGTCAGGTCCCAGATGCTTGTAATTAAGAAAGAAAAACCAGCTCATAAATAAATAAAGATCATTTAAGAATTGTAGAAGTACACTATTAAATGATGAAAAATATTAAGTAGAAAATCACTTGTCAGTAGCGATGGTAGAGAACGACATAACAAAGCAATGTGATAGCTGCACGACTAGCTCAATGTTGGCTATCCATCACGTTTGCGGGTGACATGTACTGGGGCAGTAGAGTAATATCCCTGACAAAATATAATAGTACTGTTAGGTGGTGTGAGAGAGAGAGAGAGAGAGAGAGAGAGAGAGAGAGAGAGAGAGAGAGAGAGAGAGAGAGAGAGAGAGAGAGAGAGAGAGAGAGAGAGAATAACCTCGTCATGATGCAGCTTAAAAGAATAGTCTCCCTGGAAGATGCAATACAGCGCTGGTAAAAGGCAGCATCGAAATAAAAAAAAGAATCACTCAATTCGAACTGCAGCAATATGCTGCTGAATTTTCAACCGTCACAAACCGGCAACACTTGGCAACAAATCATGCCAGCTGAATGTACAATACATTCATACAGGTGGCTGGGAACTCCTGGCTAGAAAGAGGGAAATGGCTAAGACTAATCAGCAACTCACCAAGATGTCTTTCTCCAGCGACAATGTTTAAGTGGTAGGTGCATTTCTTTCGACGTAACAGAAGCTCAACAGGAAAAAAAAATGCCCGTGGTCACGTATCTGGCTAAGTAGAAGAGGAAACAGGAGTGTCTACCATACTCGTTTGCCTAACTAAGCTAAGCGTGGAAGATGTGCACACCATGAGAGATGATGAGACAGTGGATATACCTCAACAGGGACCAGTGTCATGGTCTTTTACAGCAAGTACGATATAAAAAGCTAATTGTTAGAATATACAACTCTGCATCATTTCTCTTTACTATTTCTCTCAAGTAAGCTTTTGTCTTTTTTAATGTAACCGGGTGATCTTATGTCCGGTGAGATTTTGTCCTGCACTTCACGAGCAGCTTAAAAAAAACTTTATAACTGGAGTAAGTTTAAGAGAATAACCCGCTTAACATTTTCACAAGAAGCTACTTTTTTCTCTGGTAGATTTTGGTGTGCTCTGACCTTTTCTGAAGGCATTACTTGAGCGTGTCTCGGATTCCAGAGATGACTATGGCCCCTCATTAGCTGCACATTAACATTTCTGCCTCCAAAAAACAAATAACGTCTTTCTGAAGACACGATGTAAATAAAGCAGCGAGCTTCTATTTTAGAATGGCTGGGATTTCTGGCTTCCAGGCACCAAAAGTTAAGCAGGCGTGCCAGCGCGACTAGCGGAGGCTGGTATTTCAACAGAGAATTTGCACCGTGTGATCCCGATTTAAGAAACAATCTTGTTTCGGATGCTGGTGACGCTCATTGTCGTCATAATGATATCAATGATAAAAACAATTTCAATAAATAATGATGATAATAATAGTAATAATAATAATAATAATAATAATAATAATAATAATTATTATTATTATTATTATTATTATTATTATTATTATTATTATTATTATTATTATTATTATTATTATTACTATTATTATTATTATTATTATTATTATTATTATTATTATTATTACTATTACTATCATTATTTATTTATTTACTTTTATTATTATCATTATTATTATTATTATTTATTATTTGTTTATTATCATTATTAAAATCAAAATTATAATGATTTTTCTTGTTTAATGATGATGATGATAAGGACGAATTAATTTCGTAACAAGATGTATGACAAGAGAACATGAGAAAGAAATAGCGTTGTTACTTCTGAATGTGAATGTGACAGAGATGGAGATGTGACAACAGTGGTGAGTAAGTGTCAGGATGAAGTGAAGTGGAAAAGGTAATAGTGACAGCAGGTGGGACAAGACTGGCGATGATGACATTAACCAAGCAAGATATGTCACTCATATGTCACTCTCTTCCCTATCAACTGACCACTATGCCACCAACACTGTGCCGTCGCGACAACTGCATCACAACTACAATTATGGTTAGATCTTAAAACATTTACCTCATATACGAAATATTTTCAATGACCAAATAAATTTCTAGTCTGATTCCCGTGTGTATTTTTCTATTGGAGTAAAATATTCATTGAACTGTCTCTAAAATTATAAAACATTTCAGAAACCCGCGGTAATATTTAACGGTAATAACTGATCATTAAGGCAAATGGTCACTGCAAATTCATGCATTAATATTATTTGAAGTGATGGAGCAAGTGCCCTACAATATCCTTTTATTTATATCAAACATGCGCTCATCTTTTTATCTTACACTTCTTTACTTGCAGGAAAAAAATATTCTTTACAATTATATGATCCAGTTATCGCATTAAAAATATCCTTAATAATGCCATAACTAGACGTGTGTGGTACATATTTCCATAGAGAATTTAAATTTGAGAGTTAAAGAATGTCCCACTGCAGGACCTTTAGTTGCGCGGAGAGGCCTCCCTTTATCATCCGAAGGTCCCTTCAGCCACCGCAATCACTCATCGTGGGAGACTAAGCTATACTCCTTCGAGTCGCTAGCCATGAATGCTACCTATTCCCTAAGTGTATTTGCATTTCAAGTAATGGCAGCCTTAACCCCTAAACATTAATTTCTCTCAGTCTAGCCAGGGGGGGAGTGTGTCAGTGGGGATCTACGAAGTGAAGGCATGGCATGGTTGAGGCAAGGAGCAGTGCATACCAACACGTGAAGTGGTCAAGGTTACGCAGTAAACAAATTCCCAAAGACACTAAGGTGTACATGCACCGCTGAGTGGGAAAGAAGGTTAAATCATAAAGAAAATGCAGCTTCACTTTCCTACAGCTGCCACAGGAAGCTGCCGCGCCTACCCAAGGCTGCTGACAAGGTCTTTTTGCAACACTTCCTGTGCCGGCGCCGTCCACGAGAAAGGAAAATTTGTCCTTTTCCTTCCAAAATTCCTGCAGTCTTAAGATTCATGTGTTGAAAAGTTGAAAACAATACATTTGTAAATCTGCAAAATAATGGAAAATTATGAGTATGGGGATTTATAATAACTTATAATAACTTAACTCTGTTATTTAACAGAGTAATTAGGTAAATCAGTTTGCTACTGTACGAAATTATGAAATAATTAATTGTGAGCATTGCAGCCTGTTGGCAACTATTTTTCCTCTTTATACCTTTGAAATCTACATCGTGAAATTCTTTAGTCTTTTTATTCGAGAGTACTTTAAACCTTTGTCTCTAATTGTAAATGAAATTATCCCCAGGAATACACAAATGATGACATATAAAAAAGTGAGTTGGAAAGATAAAAGATAAAAAATATCGTTTTTATTCCCTTCACTCTCATCAGAGGCCTATCTGCCCGTAAGGCAGCGCAAAACTGCAACGACCGAGACCACTTTAGCAAGGAGGTGAGGCACCAGCGACGTGCGTGGAAATATGCAGTAGCTATGGTAAGTAGTAAACACGTCATTTTTGAAGAACGAGTATCAGAGTGCCTCTCTCATACATTCTACTCTCGCTTCTCATCTTCCCGTTCACTGTTTACTCGTTTTTAATCTCAATAGAGGAGTAGAAATTAAGTTAATAAATGTAAATATAAAGATATTAGTAAAATTTGGCAGCGAGAGGAGCCTGAGCCAACCTAACTAAAACTTTGTCATCTTCAGTCTAGTGGACAGAGTGCTGGAGGGTGATGCAGCTTGCTAGAGTGAGACTGTCTGTTCCTGCGGGTGACAATAAATTACTGTGGCGTAACAGCTGGTCAGTTAATGTCACATATACTACTTAACAGAGCGGCGGTGTGTGTAAGGCGCCTTATTGCCGCTTGGGAGCCTGTGTGACCTCACCGTCCAAGGCTTAGAAACATCCTGGTTAACCTTCACTTTTCATATTCTATGGTTCTATTTTGCTCTGCGATTGATTTGTGAAAGTAAATATTGTCTTTAAATATATGCTTTCGTTTCTTCGTCGCACCAAAATTTTTGTATCCTTTCGAGACCAGCAGGTGTCGGGCCACGTTTGCCTGGAGGGGAAGCAGTGGAAGGAGGAGATGAAAACCCCCCAAGGCTCGGCTTTCACCACCCATAAATTTTTAATATGGGGATACGTCCGGCAGAAATACTACCAGCACTAACATTATCGCTGATTAAATGCTTACTACCTTCCCTTAATAGTCCCTTACAAGCAGCTGTAGATAACAGTGGAATGAAGCAAATCCGGTTACAAATACCCCATAGGATGTTTCAAGTGCCATGTGGTCAGGAATACGCCATAGAATATGGTGAGGAATACCAGAATATAACGCAGATGGCATAAGACTTAAGTGCAGGCCGTCTCTTATTAGCCATATACTTTGTAACAAATCATTTTCTTCGTTTTCTTGAAGATTTCCGTGTGTGTGTGTGTGTGTGTGTGTGTGTGTGTGTGTGTGTGTGTGTGTGTGTGTGTGTGTGTGTGTGAGTGTGTGAGTGTGTGTGTGTGTGTGTGTGTGCCGCTTTCGTTAAACCTTTTCACTCCTAAATGAAAAAAAAAAAGTAAATGAATAAGTACACAGTATAAATACCATCAATCTTTGTACCATCAAAACTTAACGTGAATCATATCGTTATGTAATTCTCGATCCTCTGATCCTAAAACTACTAATGAACCACAGAGGATTCGTATTAGTGAGAATGAAATGCTACAAGAGTAGAAATGCTTTTAGTAAACCAAGATTCTATGAACAGATTGCACCAGTACGTACCTTATGATTGCTTCTTGTGGTCACCTCTAAGTCATCACCATCACGGCCATCGCCACAATGGCCGCCAACATTTACGTGCCTGGGAGGAACAAAAAACGAAGCTGGGTCAGTAAGTCGTAGGCATTCATTGTTTCGGATCATTGGTCAAGGCTTCACACTGAGTACATTCACTACTACAGGCAATTTAAGAACTTGTGCAATATCCAACTGTTTCTCAGTAGAGAAAAACTAAAGGTATAAAGGTAAAAAAGTTAGTAATTGGCCATGATCTTCAAGTTTATTTATCTTTTTTTCATTAGGAGGAAATGTATCATTGTAAACTTCATGAAATCCTCCAATAAAAATTGTAGTTATGCTTCAAAAACCATAATAGACGGTAAAATTTTCTAACTAGATTAGAATAAAGCTCAATAACATTAACCAATGAAATCTTCTATGGCAGTGGAAAAAATAAAGAATCCTCGTAAGCAGTATATTTTTTGGTCAAGTCAACAGTATGAATATCATGGAACGTTAGTAGAATACGGAAGAACATCATCATCATCATCCAATGATATCAAACTACATAATTGTAATCTTCAGAAAATCTTTTAACAAACTTTAGAAAAAATAAAGAGTGCTGAACTGTCTTAAGGATCTGGAAAAAGGGCAGCTGGGTGGTGAGTAACTTCTTAATGTGTTTCCTTGTTTCAGAGCGGTTTTCTTCCTCTTATTTTGGCAGCAACAAGATGAAAAAAATGACCTGGTTTCATTCTCGGGATTTCATTTTTCCTCTTTTTTGTGTATATGTGTGTCTGAATCTTCTATCATTTCAGTTTCTCTCTCTCTCTCTCTCTCTCTCTCTCTCTCTCTCTCTCTCTCTCTCTCTCTCTCTCTCTCTCTCTCTCTCTCTCTCTCTCAAGGAAAGGTTATACAAGTATCGCCCGAAACCAAAGCGTTCCCAAGATTTTACACGTACTTGGAGCAGGTAGATTTGGCCATACACTCAAGGATCTTACCCATATGCAAGAAATGTGTGTACACGTGCCTATGTGTGCGTGTGTGCAGTGTGTGCGTGTGCGAATTTGTGTGTGTGTGTGGGTCTATATAAGGTGAGAGGAGAAAAAAAACTCTTACTCTCCAAACACGAGGCAATTAGTCACAGGTAGGCAAATGTAAAGACAAGATAGAGTGAGGGTGTAGTAGTGATGATAGCGCTACCACAACCTGAGGCAAAATATAGAGGTGATAGAGGTTACGGCGACCTGTGAAAGCGGGAAAAGGATGGGGGTGTGGGGAGGGGAGGGGGGCTGCACTGTCGGTGGTGGTGATAGTAGCTGAGGGAAGGGGAATTGGGTTAAGAGAAAGAGGCAAGATGGCAAAGAGAGGTGAAACGTGTAAGGGTTACTCCTCCTCCTCCTCCTCCTCTTCCTCTTTTTACCTGGTCCCTTTGCCTACTTATCGTCCTTTACATGTTCCCAGTTACGGTGGCAATTAAAGGATTTCCCCTGACTAGCGCACCTTTTCTCCTTATCTAAATTGCATCGCCGGGACTAATTAGGCGAATGAAATCCCGCGGGCTGCCCACTTACTCATTCCGATCATCAACCATTGAAGAAATTCGTACGTACCAGCAACACTGTCCTTTGTATATAGCGCCTGACTCTCTCCCCTTCTCACACCACTCCGTAAATTGGTGATCGTGTCTAATTACCAGGACAGAGAAACCTACGAGTACAGGTTAATGATCAGTGTAATGACTCCCTGTGTTTACTACGTTCATTTCTCTTTGACTAATACCGAGGTGTTTCCAAGTCGTCAAGATGAGAGTCGTCTTTCATCGCAGGTAAGGAAAGGTAAAGAAAGGTGCACAGCAGTACCTCGAGGGCAAGAGATGCGAAATGCGAGGTGTGGTGAGGTGGTGACGTGCCAGAACCCACATATGTACTTACAATCTACTTATCACAGCCCACCTTTCTCCCACCCTTCTGTTGCCTCTCTAACAGTTATCATTTGTCTCTCACCTCACATTAGAAGCGCCTTAAAACATCAGAGAGAGAGAGAGAGAGAGAGAGAGAGAGAGAGAGAGAGAGAGAGAGAGAGAGAGAGAGAGAGAGAGAGAGAGAGAGAGAGAGAGAGAGAGAGAGAGAGAGAGAGAGAGAGAGAGAGAGAGAGAGAGAGAGAGAGAGAGGAAGCGAGGTGGGGGGCAAAGGAGAAAGCGTCCCCCAATAAAGCATTAAAGTTCATTTATGAGTCTTGAACTCCATCATTTCTGCTCGTATAGGGATTTACTGCCCGCCCCAAAGCATTCTTACCCAGCGTCTCCAGCAGTGTCGTCATTATCATCACCATCATCTTACACCAAGGCCCCTGACACCCTCACACCTTCACCCTCACTCACACCTTCATTGTCATCCCTCCACCACCACCATCACCTCAACCACCCTGCCACTAGAATACAACAGTTTCAACTAAGCACAACTCAACGTCAAGACTCAAAACAGTGAAAGAAAAGGGACATTTCCAAAGCACGTGAGCTATTATATCTACTTCAATACAAGGCAACATTATACATGTCACCCTTCATAAATGTGGATGGCGTGGTTGTTATCACTATCACTGACCACCATCTTTACGGTCTACCTCTGAAAGAAAAAAAAAACATGACAGGTACTCAATGCACGCCGACTATGGTATCTAATTCAATACAATGCAGCGCCACACCACTCGAACAGTTGCTATCACCACGGCCATCGCTACCCCTCCCGCCATCATTGCGGACATGGCCTCCAGGTGCCCATAATATAGTTAGAAGTCACTGCATCACCTCGTCGGCGACCTATTATCGCTCCTCATCCATCATGTAGCAGCGTGTAGTAGTTTAGTCTCACGCTTACCGCTGAGAGGGCAGGGAGGCGTGAAAGACGAGCACCAGTCGCCTTGCCGATAATAGAGTCATTTATCACCTTCGTCACTTTCACGGACAATCGGTGACGTACAGGCAAAGAAAACGATGAGAGTGCCGGAAGCATCCATCATCATTAGGTTGTGTATTCACTTCATAATTGGTATTCGCTCATTGTGACTAATCGGTAGCCACACAACATCCGTCCTCCCTTCGTCTTCCCCCGCGGCGTCTTCTGTTTGTCAGGTGGGGAGGCTTTTGCGAAGGTGGCGGAGGAGGGGGAGGAATGGCGGCTTCCAAATACTTATTGCCTTAATTAATCTTGCTGACGAGGGTATACTGAAACCAAAGCCGAGAAACAAAAAATGCGGAGAGGACGTTGTGATTTTTTTATGAAGAGATTGTATCTAAAAATTCCAGCAATGTCGTCACAAAAGACATCTATTACAAGAAAAACGGAGAGAGAGAGAGAGAGAGAGAGAGAGAGAGAGAGAGAGAGAGAGAGAGAGAGAGAGAGAGAGAGAGAGAGAGAGAGAGATTGAAGCTATGGTGGCAAAAAAAAAAAAAAAGCACAACTGATAGTGATCAAATTACGCGAAAATAGGGTGTTTTGGCTAAGATGAATGACTCAGCGCCCTACAATGGAGGTCTTGGGGATGGAAGGGAGAGATGTTATGTGACGTGTGTTGAGGAGGAGGAGGAGGAGGAGGAGGAGGAGGAGGAGGACGAAGAGAAAGACGAGGAGGAGAAAGACGACGACGACGAGAAGAAGAAGAACAAGAAGAAGAAGAAGAAGAAGAAGAAGAACAAGAAGAACAAGAAGAACAAGAAGAACAAGAAGAACAAGAAGAAGAAAAGAGAAGAAGAAGAAGAAGAAGAAAATGATAATGATGAAAGAGAAATGATTCTATTAAGCACCACAACAACTTAGAAAATATGGCAACGATGGGTTTAACTGGAGGACGCTACATCTTCCACCGGGCAAACAGATTTGGCAGGGATGCGAATCTGGACTGCCTGTACCGGAGGCCCAAAGACGAGCCACCGTAACCAACCATGCCATCCAGCCCACAACAAGAAAAAAATGCATATGAGAGAGAGAGAGAGAGAGAGAGAGAGAGAGAGAGAGAGAGACTCAACCTCGTGGCGACAACCTTGGCCAGGCTCAATCGTGAAAGGAATGACTTCATCTGCATAATGTCCAGTAATGCATTTGAGTGGTCTTGAAAGCACTGCAGGCGCGAGGAGAGAGAGAGAGAGGGAGAAAGAGAAATGGGGGAGAGAGTGTCGCGTCTTCACCTGCCGCAACTCATGAAGCCTGGGAACCCCCTGTGGCGAAGCTGGGAAGGGACACGGAGAGTATGTCGCCACACACACACACACACACACACACACACACACACACACATACACACACACACACACACACACATACATACACACACACACACACACACACTTGGCGGTTTTTTCAGGCAGGGTGACAGCGACAGGAGGTGACGGGACACAGCCACTGTGGGAGAGGTGAGCATCTTGACCTCCTAGTGTGACAAGTGACGGAAACTGAAAGGCATTGTTTGTTTGCTGTGTGTGTGTGTGTGTGTGTGTGTGTATGTGTGTGTGTGTGTGTATGTGTGTGTGTGTGTGTGTGTGTGTGTGTGTGTATAAAGAAAAATAGAGAGAGAGAGACGTGTATCCCAACAGTAGAATAAAAAAGATTTGCCCTCCTCAGAGACTTCACTGATAAACACGCACACACACACACACCAAAAAAAAAAAAAAATCAAATCAAATAAAACAAAACAACAACATGCTAAAGTTTACTGTTTGTATTCATCGGAAACCCCACTTCCAGGGCCGCATCTAGGAGGCCACTTATTTACAGCGCTCCAAGTAAGTGTTTTCCGCCGTCACTTGAGACACTGAGCTTGCTGGCACGCGCACTTTAACCGAGTGTCTACTGATTCCCGCCTCTGATGCTCAAGTCAACACGAGGAGAGGAGAGAGCAAACAAGCAGGAAGGGAGGAAGGCGGTAAGGCAGTGATGGTGGTCGGAGGAGCAATACCCTAGCTGATTAACGTTACTGATTATCGTACTTACATACTAAGGGAATAATTTAAGGTGTGATGGTGATGGTGATGGTGGTGGTGGTGTAGGTGGTGGAGGCACTGAAGGAACAGGTGAGGCGAATGCTAATTGATGGTAAGCGGATCTAAATGACTGTTAAAGACATGCAGACAGACACAAGAACAAACAAATTGACACACACACACACACACACACACAC
>CM035192.1:4352521-4364695 GCA_020233015.1 Callinectes sapidus
CCCCCCCCCCCCCCCCTCTCTCTCTCTCTCTCTCTCTCTCTCTCTCTCTCTGGTTTTCGTATGAGCATCTATTTCTCTCAATGTTCCTTCCTTTTATTAAATGCGATTATTATTCATTAAGGAGTGAGGGTTCCGAGAATCAAGTACGTTTGTCAGTGTCTCTCTCCGTGTGTGTGTGTGTGTGTGTGTGTGTTCTCGGTCCTCGGAAATGGTACAATGTTGGTGTCGACGATGGTGGGTGGCTTTGTGTGTGTGTGTGTGTCTGTGTGTGTGTGTGTGTGTGTGTGTGTGTGTCATATGTTGGTGTTGTCATGAGGGACCATTTAACATATTACACACTTATATGCATACGTGTGTTGCCTTCCCCTCTGTTCCTTCCCTCTCCCAAGAGCCCAAACCTTCTAATCTTACACCGCAAACTGATTCTCAACACGTGTATGCTGGCGCTTTTTGCCTCCTTCCTTCTGCTCTTTTTTATCGGTGCCCTTCTCTCACATTTCTCTTTCTTCGCCCTCCCGCGCTCCTCCTCGTAATCGCGGGTGATATTTCCTGGTGTGGGTTGCATCACTGTGCCGGGACGCAAGCCAAACCTGCCCTCAAGTGCCAGGGGTCATAGGAAAGCTCGTCTAAGACCTCATAACCAGCAGCATTTTGCGTGAACCGCGTGAAATGCAAGCTTGAGAAATGGTGCGAGGCTGAAGTGCTGTGAGAAAACATACGGCATCATTTAAATCCGGAAACTGGAAAGTGGGTGTGCAGTTGCGGTAAACGGCGCGCTGTCAACTTGTGGCATCGCGCAGGCCAGAGGGTCGGACATGACGGAGAGTCGAGTCTGGGTCGCGAAGGGAATCATTTGCCACCTCGGTGTGATCAAGGCGCTGGCTGTCTCCCGTCCCTCTGATCTCGAAAGTGATTCATTAGGCGACTACCGGCCATCACTCACAACCAAGTGCGTGGAACGTGATCGGTGAGGCGGTGTGGCAGTGCGGTGGCGTGGCGCGGCGGGCCAGCCACCAACCCTCTCTCGAGGCAATCGGGCATCAGTGTTGCCACTCTAATCATCGCAATGTTTACACACACGCCTCATTGAGCGTGAGGGAGCGTCGCCTTCTTTGGCAGGCAGCCCTTCTTGGTTCACGTTAATATATGAACGTGATGAAAAGAACGACTTTCCTTCATAGATTCGGTGACTTCAGTGCGGGATTCACTATTGATATTCAAGTCGTTGCACGCCGCGTTCGTGTTTGATATGTAGCCGCGACGCATCATGTGAACCAAGCGTCGTAAAAAAAATCAGAATATTTCTCTCAGATTATCCTTGGCCTCTGCCCTCGCGTTTACAGCCGCGAAGACGAAAGGGACTTGCACGCCGTTGCTGAGGAGGAAAGATGGAAGAACGTCGAGGGACTTGAATGAAAAAAAGAAAAAAAAGAGAACGAGGGAGAAAAAAGAGAGGCATGAAGCGTGACTATAACCTTAATGGCGATGTGAATATTTAGCCAAGACTTCTTCCCCTTCCCCTCTGGCAAATGGACCCTCGGTAGTGCAGGGTGGCTGGCTGACTGGCTGGCTGGCGGGGCTATAAAGTGTGTCGTGTTTATGGCAGACACTGTGACTCGGCTGTTCTGGCGTTGTGAGATCTCATTGTTTTTATTATCCTCCGCGGTGCCCCGGGGGACTGTCAAGTAGGCGACGAACAGAGGGGTGCAGGGCTGTCGGCTGGCACTGTCCTACCCCCACCTGCTGTTTCCCGTGCGGCTGGGGGTATCGCAGACCAGGGGGGTGGACGCTTGGATGAAAATAACGCGTGTGTAGCGCAGTATGGGGCATCAGCAGCGTTTCAGGATGTTTATTGTCGCTATCACAAGAGTCCAATAGTCGTGCGTCGTGAGTCAGTCCTTTGTTTACACGAGTATTTCAGGAGCATCAACATACAGTGCGGTGAGGTTAAGGTTTCCACGAAATTTACTTCTAGGAATATTTTTTTACCTACCGGATATGATTAATGGGCAAAGGTAGGGATGTGGTAACAGTGCAGGATGGAGCGGAGGGAGGGACGGAGCGAGGGAAGCAGGGAGTGGGGGAGGGGTAGTAGTACCATTGCTCTCCCTTCCTCACTCACTCACTCCTCTCTCTCTCTCTCTCTCTCTCCCTCTCTGGTCCGTCATTGACCCTGACACTTAACTTGCACACCAGACACGCTGTTGTTGCTAACTTACCCTCAGCCAGGCCGGACCGTGCACTTCCCCCGCTCTCATGTTTGTATTTTCCCAGTGAAGGAAGGTTTAGTGTACGAGGAGCGCAAGGAGCAAAGCCAAGCGTCCCTGTCTATCTGTGTGAAGGTCGAGTGACGTTTGTAAACAGACGCGAGTGACTAGTGCTGGGTGACTGAGTGTAAACAGTGGCGGTGAGTGAGGCAGAGAGTGAGTGAATGGTGGACCTCTGCCGCCCCTTCAGGATGTCTCCTTACACGCCTGAGGACTGTGAGAAAAACTCCCCCAGACGGCAAACATACAAGTCCCCGTATCTCGTGAGTAGTGACTAGTGGTGATAGTGCATTGGAACGTGCTTGCTCATTATCATTATCATTGTAGCCAAGTGTACTTTATTTACACTATACATTCACTACTGGTCTCATATTAACCTCTTCTGTATAATGACGCATTTTCATATTCATTCTGGTTACTACTGAGTGGTTTTATACAGCGGCAGAAACTTATGTAGGATTGAAATAGTGAAGATTCTGGCTGTTAATTTTCTGGTCTCCATAGAAATCGTCTAACCGTGCCAGAAACTCGTGGTAAAAAGTGTTCCCGTACTGAAGAGGTTGATTTTATTTTCTATCCTTCCTCATCAACATTAGTTACTGAAGATTATGTCTTATATGCCTATTTCAACGAACCATATATGAAGTATACGTATGCATTGATGTTGGCCAATAAAACATCTATTAACTTATCTATCTGCTTGTAAGGCCCATATTCAGAAACACTTTGTTCTTTCACCACAATAATTTTCCATCATCACAGAAATGACTAGCCGGGTTTTCCAGACAGCTTCTCCCTAAAATAAACTAGAAACATTGCCAATTCATCCCCAGAACCATAAAAATACCATTAAAAAACACGACTATCTTCAATTAGAGCCTTTGGGAAACAGTGATAATGAGGGAGCAAAGTGTTTAAGAATACGGGCTTAAGTGTTGGAGAGGAGGCTAGGACGTTGACAGTAAGAGAGTGTGAAGTCAGCGGTCTCTTTCATTATCGTGCGTCACTCGGTGTTCGTGAAGTGGTGTGGGTTGAGTAACGCTGTTTATTTATGAGTTTTTGTTGTCGCTCTCGTGGAGTTGATGTTTAACCTATTCAATACAATGACGCGTCTTCCTATTCTGTTTACTATTTGCCGGTTTTATACACCTTCAGAAACTCATGGGGGGTTTAGAATAGTACAGACTCTGGCTATTAATCTTCTGACTTCCATAAGCCCTTACTAATGTCAATAAAATCGTCAAATCACACCAATAACTTATGATAAGAATACGCCCCAGTACTGAAGGGGTTGGGATAGAGAGCTAAATATGAAGAAATGAGCTTGGATATTATATTCGGGTAGACTGGAATAGATGGAAGGAGACTTAGCATATGAGAGACGTAATGATGATGGTGGTGGTGGTGGTGGTGGTGGTGGTGAGGAGAAAGTTGCAGTAATGGGGATAAAGCGTCCAGTCATCACCTCTATTTAAGAATCCGTTCAAAATCCCCATTACTCATCACCATAATTTTCATCATCACCATAGTCGTTATCGTCATAGTGTGTGTGTGTGTGTGTGTGTGTGTGTGTGAGAGAGAGAGAGAGAGAGAGAGAGAGAGAGAGAGAGAGAGAGAGAGAGAGAGAGAGAGAGACAGATAGAAACTACATGTATAGATACGTACTAGTTAAGATGATAAGGGCATTAGCAGATATGCATCACATGTCATTGATGACTCTCACCTGAGTAAGGGAACACCTGTGGAAATGTTACCTAAACCAAACATTCACTTGTATGAGCTTTTTTTTATCACTTTTCCTGCGATTTAGTTTGTCTTCCGTATTAACAAACCAACCCTGAGATCTTTCGTCTTCTTAACTCTGCCATCTCAAAGTGCTCTAACGAAAGACTGTTTGATGTACTCTTTTAAATTATCTTTTCCATCTTTCTTGTCGATATTCCTTAAAGATTTCGTTGGTTTAGAAATAAGTTACGGTGTATATCGCAGTGAAAGAGTTAGTATTACATTATCCAGGTAAAATGTGTTATGAAAAACGCATGCATATTTAAGCTCATTTCCCCACCACCACCACCACCCTTCCCCCCACACACATGAGGGAAGGTGGATCAGAGAGAGAGAGAGAGTGTGTAATCAATATATACGTACAAACCAATGAGTGTATTTTCAAGGTAGAAACTCACATGAACTTTGGATGATAGACATGAAAACCCTCTGATTCACACTTCCTATATGACCAAAGATCCCAAAGACATTCAAAACTAATATTTATGTATGCGTGTGTGTGTGTGTGTGTGTGTGTGTGTGTGTGTGTGTGTGTGTGTGTGTTTGTTGGTGTTGGTGTTGTGTGTATGGAAGAGTTGTCCTGTTTCTTTCACGTAAATAATGATGATGTCAAGGCGATAAGGGGGAAAATATGGTGTTTTGAGAGTGGTTTTGATATATTGTAATGTGTGTGTGTGTGTGTGTGTGTGTGTGTGTGTGTGTGTGTGTGTGTGTGTGTGTGTTCTATGACGTTACATTTCAGGTTAAGTGTGTGGGAGTTTGGAATCCTGCTATTTATAATTATTACCATGTGTGTGTGTGTGTGTGTGTGTGTGTGTGTGTGTGTGTGTGTGTGTGTGTGTATGTGTGTGTGTGTGTGTGTGTGTGTGAAACAGTCCCAGACGCCTCCGAGTTCTGAGAAACTTTTACTATTTCATCACTCAGACACTCCACCTCCACTTCTTATTCCACTTTCAGCCCATCTCTCTCTCTCTCTCTCTCTCTCTCTCTCTCTCTCTCTCTCTCTCTCTCTCTCTCTCTCTCTCTCTCTCATTTCCTTTGAAGAGGGCTAGGGGCTTTCAAGTGCAGGCGGAAAAACAAAGAGGTTTTTCCGAATATGAGAAAGAAAAAGCCACTTGTTTTTCCTGATACAACTTGCAACATTTTCTTCCCAACCCGAGCGGAGGGAAAAAAATGGGTCAAAGTTCGACCTATTTACTTTTCCCGCGTCAGCCAATGCCCGTCAGGTCCAGCCGGTCAGCCAGTCAGCCAGCCAGTCAGCCAGCCTCGGTTGTAGGTCACACTGACTTACACTTTAATCTCACTGAAGGCTTTTTATTGAGTTTGCCGAGTTCATTCTTGACTTTACACTGTTGCGGGCGAGATGTTGAGTTATACTGCCTCCTGTCACGCCAGCAGCCACAATGCACGGCGGCGGCGGCGGAGGGGAGCACCGTGGCTGGGATCCCTTGTGAGTAGTAGGTTTTTAGGCATCTTTTGTGTGACTGACTGACCCTGTAAGGAAGTGGAGGTGAGCAGGGTGGGTCAGATCCTTCGTGACTCCTCCACCCTCGTGTTCACAGGTGACGTTTATGTGACTCTAAGGTCCGTGGTAAGAAACGCTTTGCTCTCTCCCTCTCTCTCTCATCAAGACTATTTTGAAAGACCACACGGATGATTAGCGGGATTTTCAAGAGTGTTTCTCAAGCTAATAATGAAGAAATTTTGTCGCTCTGCCTCTAGAACCGTAAAGACACCGTAAAAACTCGTATGAATTTAATAAGACTTTTTGAATGGGTGTAGGTGAAGCACAGAAGTGTTTAAGAATCTGAGCCTAAGGTAACGGAGGTGAGCACGGTGGCTTTGATCCCTCGTGTCTCCAGCAGCGTGTTTACAGATCCTTTGTGCCATTCCCGGTACAAATAGGATGTGTTTACCGCCTGGTACGGTATATCAATCAGCAATATTGTTGTTTGATAGCACACTGGAATATTCAGTCTCTGTAGGGCTATTTTTACAAGTGCATTTTCGTTACCGGCATACAGATTGGTATTATTGGACTTTGAGTGTTGTTATTATGGTTTGTTCCTGTTAACGATGTGGTCAGAGGTGTGTTCAGTGAGCCAGGCCTGTATGTTTCCCTATGTACGATGCTGCTGCTGCTGTGAGGACGTTGCTCTTGTCCCCGAGTGCTGTTACCATTGCTGCTAACACAGCTTTCATTCCCCTGGCAGTGCAGTCAGCGGTGTTGCCAGGGATTCTTCAGTCTTTCTTAGGGCTGTTACCTGTGCAGTTAAGAGGGCTTCCATATCCCCTGAGACTGTTATTACTGTTGTTAGGAGAGCTTCCATCTCCCGAAGGCTTCCATCACCACCAAGGCGAAGGGCTCAGTCATCTCGGCGGTGCAATCAGTGCTGTGGCCGGGGCTTCAGGCTGCTGCGAGACGCTGTTAAGGGCTTCAATGCCGCACGAGGGGTGGCAGGGGTGGCAGGGGTGGCAGGGGTGGCTGGGCTGGCCTCGCATGTAGCCGCAGTGCGTATCTTGGGGTGACGAGGACACACAAGGCGGACACGCGGAGAGAGGCAGTGAGCGGCGGGAATAAGCGTGGAATGTAATGTATCGCTGCACCAGAGGACTTCACTGACGGCTAAATAAGCCCATTAAGAGGATTACCTAAAGGTGGAGTCCCCTTACCGACAGACAGACAGAGAGAGAGAGAGAGAGAGAGAGAGAGAGAGAGAGAGAGAGAGAGAGAGAGAGAGAGAGAGAGAGAGAGACGGATAGAAGGATGGATGGATGGATGGATGGACGGACAGACGGAAGGACGGGCAGACAAACACACAGACAGACAGAGAATTTTAAAAAATCAGGGAAATATATACCCGCAAAAAGATACATGGAATGATCTAGACATTAAAGCAAAAACAAAGACATGATTAAGAGAGAACGCCAATAATAGAAAAAATAGAAAGACGATGGAAACAACGATAACATAAAAACACAAGAACATTGAAAGGAAAACAATCAACATGGCGTTACATGATTCCCAGTATTTCAACTCCTTTATGTTATCAGACCATTTTATCAATATTAGGAAGGGTCTATGGAGGTGAGAAGAATAATGACCAGAGTCTGTACTATATTAACCTCCATATACATTTCTGATGCTGTATAAAATCAACTAATAATAAACAGAACAAATATGGAAATGCGTCACCGGAATGAAGGGGTTATTAATCCCAGACACTAGTAATACAAGAGCCACCTCACGATATAACCATCTTTGCGGCGGAACGAAACACACAACTGATCGTAAAGGAACACTGAGCGAAACCAACCAGTAATCATTACCAACAAACAATGCAATGTGATGGGCAATGAAAAAAAAAAAAAAAAAAAATCAATAACAATAATAGGAAATAATTGTCAGCCATCTCCAACACACACACACACACACACACACACACACACACACACACACACACACACACACACACAGGCATATAAAACCAAAAACTTGCACAATTTGTACTGTAAATACACAGACAACAACAACAACAACAACAACAACAACAACAACAACAACAACAATAACAACGATAATAATAATAATAATAATGATAATAATAATAATAATAATAATAATAATAACAATAATAATAATAATAATAATAATAATAATAATAATAATAACAATGTAAGTAGTAGTAATAATGATAACAATAATGATAAACAGACAATCGGAGCACGCAATGCAATATAAAATCAAGAAAATACCTATTATCTTCTAAACAAACAATTATTAAGGAAGAAAATGAATGTACACGATAAACATAAAATAATTATATAAGAACCAAACAGCAGGCAGAAAGAGAGAGAGAGAGAGAGAGAGAGAGAGAGAGAGAGAGAGAGAGAGAGAGAGAGAGAGAGAGAGAGAGAGAGAGAGAGAGAATAGTAGGAGTGAAGTGTGGGTAATGTGTAGTGAATGTAGGAATATGAATAAGGATAAGTATGAGGAAAGTAAGCAAGAGAGAGAGAAAGTAAGCAAGAGAGAGCAAGAGAGTATAAAGGAAGAGAGGAAAGTACATAAGAGTGTAAGGATAAGGATGAGTGTAGGATGTAGGATAGGTTAAAATAGGATAGGATTAAGTCAGGATTAGTTAAGAAAAGATAGGTTAAGATAGATTAAGGTTGGGTATAATAGAAGTAATGAAAGTATTAGGTGTGTAACGATAAGAAAGAAGAGTATAAGTTAGATTAGGATAGGATAAGTTAAGAAAATATAAGTTAAGATACATTAATATAAGTTAAGAAAAGATAGACTAGGATACGTTAAGAGAGAAGTAGGGAAATTTTAGATGCGCATGGATAAGAGAAAAGGATGTTGGTAAGATTAGAATAAATTAAGGTGGAGTATAAGAGAAGTAAGAATAGGGAAGGAAGGTATAGATTATTTTAGATTAGGTTAAGTTAGGTTAGGTTAGTTTAAGTTAGTTTAAGTCACGTTAAGGTGTAGTGGGAGGGTGTGTGGGGGGGTGGGGGGTGGGGGGTGTTGAAGGAAGCAGTGTGGAGAGGGTCTGGTATGGTCTCTAACACTGACAAGAAACCATTGGTATTTTTTGGTCTCTTTCTTAACTTAAGCGGATTAGGCGTGATCTTGTGTCAACACTGCCCTCCTCTCTCTCTCTCTCTCTCTCTCTCTCTCTCTCTCTCTCTCTCTCTCTCTCTCTCTCTTAGCCACGCCCTGTCCTCCATGCTACCTCTGTTAATACATGGCTTCTGTTCCGATTATTGTCATTACCTTGTGGGTCTTCTCTTGTGTGTGTGTGTGTGTGTGTGTGTGTGTGTGTGTGTGTGTGTGTGTGTGTGTGTGTGTGTATTGAGATGGCTGCGGTTCCTCAGGGTGGTGTCAATGTCCTGTTGTATTTCTTGCTGTTTGTCCTTTTTTGTGTTTGTTTTTCTTCATCTCGATTGTTTGTATTAATTTTTAGTGTTTTTTTTTTGTGTGTGTGTTTCTTTAGCATGGCAGTTGTTGGCTTGTGTCTCTGTTTTGTGTTTGTTTCTAATGCCGAGTGTTTCCTTATTTGTTCTTGCTTTTGTGTGTTTGCCCGTGTTTTTCTCGCTATTTTTTCTCTCGCTCCGTGTTTCTGTGTGTTTATTTTGGTGTGTGTTCAGTTTGTTGTGTTTGTCTGTTTGTGTGTATGTCAGTATGTGTGTTTGTTTATACGTCATGTCTTACTGTCCATGTTTTCTCTCCTTTTTATTTGTGAGCTTTTTTATTCTATTGATTTCTTTGCTCTGATTTTTTTTTTTTCGCTTGTGTTTGTCCGTATGAAAAACAACATCTAAATAGAACATTTATATATCTCAAAACCGACAAGATTTTTTTTCGTTTTTACTGCGTTTTAACTGAATTTTATATGAATATGATAAGCAGGTTGTGTAAGGTTGTGTGTGTGTGTGTGTGTGTGTGTGTGTGTGTGTGTGTGTGTGTGTGTGTGTTTGAGTGAATGTAGATTAATACTTACTCATATGATTACCAGTTTTTATATTTTTATTTTCTAACTTATTTGCATTCTCGATTATATTGATATGATTTGCCAATGTCATATTTTTTTTTTTCATGTTCATATTCTGCATTTTTGTTAGGAGTTACTTTCTTATTTGAGGTCCCTCCTTTCTCTCCATTTCCTCCTCTTTCTCTACTTAGTTTTGACTTTTCTCTTCTTTTTCTCTTCAGCTTTATAGATAATGCCATTACTGCCGGATATGTGAACGTTTAAAGTCATTATAGTACTCTCTCTCTCTCTCTCTCTCTCTCTCTCTCTCTCTCTCTCTCTCTCTCTCTCTATCTATCTATCTATCTATCTATCTATCTATCTATCTATCTATCTATTCATCTATCTCTATCTCATTTTAGCTCTATCTGGAAACTAGTTGAAGGATTACATATGTGGTAGTTAATGAGATGTTACCTTTTCATTTCAACATCTGGTCTCCCAAAGGTTACAACACAACACCTCCTCCCCCCCTCCCGCCCTCCCAACATCTCCACTGCTGTCGTAATATCTTCTTTAGCTTCGTATGATTCGGTTTATCCTACATTCACACACTATATATGTTGCTTCCTTACTCACCTATTATCTACACTGACGCTGAGACTTCATGAACACCTGTATTCCTTCATTACCTGGTATCTTTCCCTTGTTTTCTTTCGTCTACATTGACCCTCTTAATCTCTATCACACTTCATCCCAATGTTTTCCTTTTTTTCCCCCTTTCTTTTCTCTAATTCTAATCCTATGACTTTCTTCTCTTAACCTACTCAACCTTTCTCGTAAGTTCAAACCAGTATAATTTTCTTCTCCTTCTCTATCACATATCCCTGTTCTTCCCCACACCTTAATATATGTAGTGTCCTTATATTTGCCTAACAAGAACATCCCTTCTTACCATTCCTTCACTTATCTCTTTCTCTCTATCTCTTTCCCCTTCTTCTTCTCCTTTCCGTCACCAACTCCCTCCTTCATTTTTCCTATTCCACACATCATAACACATCATTGACCTCCCCAGTTTTCCCTCCCTCGCTCATCCTTTCCCTCCTTCACTCCCAACACACATCTGTGAACCGCAAAACACATGTCTGTACTGTATAATGCAGATGATTATGTAAATAAGAGTAATTAACCTTTTTTTTCATTTCATCGTTGATGCAATCATGTGAATAAGGACATTTGGTGGGGCTAAGTAGCATGGGGACGGTTATGATGGCTGGGAATAGTGTAGGAGGGAGTGGTGGAGACAGGATGGTAGAAAGGAAGAAGTGAGATGGGTAAAGGATAAGGAAGTTGTAAGGGTGAGGAAGGGGAGGGAAGAAGGAAAGGGAAGGATATAAGGAAAGGAGGTGTAGGGATGAAGGAAAAGATGTAAGGAAAGGAGGTATAGGGGCGAAGGAAAAGATGTAAGAGAAGAATGTAAAGGAAAGAGGTGTAGGGGTAGAGGAAACGATGTAGAGGAAAGATGTATAGGGGTGAAGGAAAAGATGTAAGGAAAAGATGTAAGGAAAGAATGTAAGGAAAGGAGGTGAAGGGATGAAGAAGTGGAGAGAAGAGGGAAAGAAAAGGAAGTGAGGAAAGGAGAGGGATGATGAAGAAGAAGGTGAAGGGGAGAAGAAAGGGAAAGACGAACTAGTGAAGGGAGTCATGAAGAGAAAGGATAGAATCAGCGAAGCGGTGAGAGGAGCAATAAAAAACGGACAGTCACTCAACCCGTCAGTGAACAGATTAAGAAAAGTGTCTATTGGAATAAAAAAAGAAACAAAAAATCTCCACCACACAACAATTATCCACATCAATGCAGGTGGAACAAAACTCCACGAACGACATTATATTTACTTAGAGTGCGTGGGAATACTAATAAAACTGACTAATATTACTTTCCACTCCCGAACAACAAATTCAGTTAATGAGCAGTATTAGTGTATCTCAGTTAGCCAGTCAGTCAATGCACCAATTAACTAGTCTCATTGCACGTATCAGTCAATCAGTCATTGTATCACCCTGGCAGTTAGTTTATTAGTCATTTCATTTGTCTATCAATGGGCCTATTAGCGCAGAGAGAGAGAGAGAGAGAGAGAGAGAGAGAGAGAGAGAGAGAGAGAGAGAGAGAGAGAGAGAGAGAAAACGACTTACAGACAAACTGGCAGCGCATATCGAGACGTGTTTGTGGTAAGTGCGGTATTCTGTGTTTATGAGCGAGCCGTTTAGCGCCGCCTTGGTTTTGGTGGCGGTGGTGAGTGAGTGATGTTAAGGAGCGCAGGACGTGAAGGGGAGGGAGGGAGGAAGGGAGAGCCGTGTCAATATTTCACTGATGGAAGGCTGCTGACGGCGAGGCTGAAGGCACCTCACTCACCCTGCAGAAGAAGAAGAAGAAGAAGAAGAAGAAGAAGAAGAAGAAGAAGAAGAAGAAGAAGAAAAGTAGAAGAGGAGGAAGAAGAAGAACAGGAAGAAGAGGAGGAGGAGGAGGAAGGAAGGACAGAAGAGCGGGAGGAAGGACTTTTTTGTTTCATTTTCAAGTTGTTTGGGGGGATATTTATTTGTTAGCCTAAAGAAGAAGAAGAAGAAGAAGAAGAAGAAGAAGAAGA
>CM035192.1:4381067-4394868 GCA_020233015.1 Callinectes sapidus
GCTGCTGCTGTTGTTATGTGCGTATAGTATTTTCCTCCAGTGTCTTATTAAGTCGATCTTCTCACTATTACTGTCATTTCCCTAGCAGGTATTACTTACGCACTGGTACATGCTTATTTACGACTCTCGTGTCACTTCACTGTCATTGGTGTTTCTATTATTCACATGTTAACTTACGAATGGCACCTTTATTTTCTCCATCGTGTTTATCATCATTGTTATTCCTTCCTTGTCTTCTCTCTGTCTTTTATTTAGCAATGCTTTCATCAACATCTTCATCAGTGTACTTATTCACTAATGTGCCTTCCTGTTGAGAGAATATTAACGTTGTGCTTACATATATTTAGTTACAAATTCAGCTTATATAATCTGTCTGTATAGATTTACCAATTTACTTGCCAACTCACGTATTTACATTATCTAATATACGTGTACAACAATTTTCTCACCAGCTTATTTATTCTGTAGTGGGTGACTGTACCTTTAATTCTCTCACTGCGATACGAGACAATTAACAACATCAACAGCAATGCATGACATCTTTATTAGCATCTGCGAGAAAGGAAGGCATAAAAAAAGAGTATATTTCGCAATTTCTACCCAGTTTAAAGAATTCAGGTAACTATGGAACAAGTAAAGCTGTCGTAGAGTGAAGAATTAGTAAGGAAACATGGAGCAAATAGGAGTGAAAGGATTAAACAGACTTTTCCTGTGACTAATGCAGGTCACGAGAGTAATGGTTAGACGCTTTATCACCTCGCGGCAAGTATAATCACCTTGCCGCCACACAAAAACTCCACATCGATTTCGTGACTCGCTTGTCTGATGGCTGTTGCTCGGAGATTTATGGCGGTGTTTACATAGTGGACTGGTAAATATGGGAGGTTGGTTCTAGGATGAAGGAAAGACTGAGAGGGCAGGTGACGCCTAGCAGGTGAAGGTGCGAGACTCCCTGACAAAAAGTGACTGTCGGTTTGATGTTTACTTGAGAGAGAGAGAGAGAGAGAGAGAGAGAGAGAGAGAGAGAGAGAGAGAGAGAGGAGAAGAGACTGTGTCTTTCTATCTCTATATATTCCTACCTCCTGTCTTTCTGCTCGTCTGCTTTTCTACTTGTATCTGTCTCTATGTCTGTATGTCTTCCTATTTGCTTGCCTACCTGCCTGTCTGCCTTTCTTTATGTCTGCCGCTATACACATTATATTAATGACAAATGCCTTTTACCTTCCTTATCGGGGCTCCCTTTCTCTTTCCTTCATTAAGCATCATCAACTGTCTCTCTTCATGCGACTTCTCAATTAACGAGGGAAATAAAACAGTAAGTAGGCTCAGTAACACTCAAAGTCCTACTGAGAAGGATTGGTTAGTGGGTGGATGGGTGGGTGGATGGAAGGCTGGGGTGGATGAAGGAAGGACGGTAGCTGTAAGAGGGAGGGCGTCACGAGGGTTATCTAGCCCGGAGTCATGCCATTTACTAGCTCACCTGTCCATGTCCCCCCGTTTGAAGCTCCTCCCCTCCATCTTTACTACACTCACCTCTCTGTCTCTCTCTCTCTCTCTCACACACACACACACACACACACACACACACACACACACACACAGTACACGAACAAATAAATGATAAACACACAATAAAAAAAGATAACCTTTGAACAACACACAACACTAAGTCTGCATGTCGCATAACTGAATAAAAAATAAGATACATATTCAATAACAAAAACCACTCATTGGGTTTTCCCTCTCTGACAAGAACTAAACACCTTCACACTACTCATACACACGCGAGCACACACACACACACACACACACACACACACACACATACACACACACACACACACACACACTCAACATTCTGCTCAAGGTAATCCCGCAGATCGTAACGTATTTAAAGTGGAAGTTAATAGACCATCATCAGACAGGAAAACTAGGCAAGGCAAGGCAAAGCAAGGCAAGGCAATGAAAGGCGAGGTGAAGCAAGGAGTGTGCGTTGTACAAGTATATACCGAGAAAGAACATGTTAGTGGAAAGATTGGAACGCACTCGCTCTCCTTGCAGTCACTGGTGAGGCTGGAAGCTTAATTAAGTGCAGTCAAGCGAGGATTCGGTATAATGCATGTAATACGTCTGCCCAAACACAAGGGGTCACCTCCTCTTCCTCATTCTTCTCTCTCTTTTTTTCCCTCTCTCCCTCTACTTCCCTTTCTGTCATCCTGTTTTGTTTTCTTCGTCTCCTTCGTGCTTCTCCTTTCTTTATTTTTCTTTGATGTCATTATTTCACATCCTCCACTCCTTGTTTCTTTTGAATGCTGTTTATCGTTTTCTTCTTTCTTTCCATATTATCTTCCTTTCTCCTCCTCCTCTGTCTTCTCCAACTGATGATGTTCGTTAATCTTGTTGTACTCCTTTCTGTGCTACCTCTTCTTTCTTTTATTTTCTTATTTTTTTCTTCACTCTCCATCTCTCTTTCTTTCTCCTCCTCCTCAGACTTCTCGTCCTATTACTTTGCCTCTTCCTTTTTTTCGGTCTTATAGTGACTACTCCTCGGTAGTATAGTGGTTAGTATCCCCGCCTGTCACGCGGGAGACCGGGGTTCGATTCCCCGCCGGGGAGAATCATTCTTTACATCAGATCATCATGTGAGGACCGCATTGTCTGTTGTGTGATGTTCATCTATGTAACTCTTTTCCAGTTTTCTCCCTTATTCTCCTACTTTTACGAGTACCCCTCTGATTTATCGCTCCTTACCAAATGGAACAAGTCATGAAACAGATAAGGAATAACCAGATATGTGTACTTAGCTTACATCATTCTACAGAACCCTTTCTTTACTACTCTTATTCCTCTCTTTCTTTTTTTTCTTTTCCAGCTCTTACAACTATAAACAATCATCCTAATTTGTCAACCTAATGCAATAAACAACATATCCTATCAAAAATACCAATCATATTACCACGTGAGTATACAAAGCCATCTATTAGAACACTGCGACGACTTGTCTCGGAGTCCCTCAATTGTCATGTAGGCACGAGACAGCTGGTGGTGGATTCCTGATAAAGGAGAAGAACAGGTAGGATAACAACAGACTCCGGGAGACTTAACATCACATTCAATGGTTCATTTCACCAAGACTCGGTCAAGCAAGGTGGTTTGAGGGAAGCATTGAGGAGACAAGTACCATTTGACGGACAGGGTGCATGGGATGTGCAATATTAGTGGTTTTGTGAAAGGCAGTTAAGGAGCTGAGAGAAGGTAATCAGTGTCTACCTCTCCCCATCTCCCATCCTAACCTGATAATCACAGTATCCCGCACTGCCTCCCTAACCTGATAAAAAATGTGGTAAAAAAAGTGCATAGTATCCCCCTAGAGGCCTCTGATCCCACTTAAAACAATCCAACCCTCTATAATGATTCCAGTGTCTATGTGTTCATGGTATTACTTATTATCTGTTTAATCTAAACCTTCGCAGCTTGTAGTGGTCTTGCTCCTTATGGAAGTGAAAGGGAAGGACAAATGGATACATGTGTGGTTTACAGGTAGTGTTTACAGGGTCCTTACCCCACAGACCCTGCAATACGCACAGAATTTAACATGTGTTTATGGTTCCCCTACATCGGATTCGCGTTCCTCCGCTGTCTTCGCTCATTCTTCTCGACGCTTTACAAGTCCCCTTTACAAACTTTTTTTTCAATTCCGTGTACCAGTGACCTACTTCTGTTCGGAAAGATTTCTTAATTATTGGTAAGTTTTCTATTTCCATTCTGCTGCTTACTAGGCTTTTGGAATTTAAATGTTCGCTATACTGTTTGCAAGAGTCTGTTAATTACAGGTTCTATATTCCGTTTACATGTCCGTTTACGAGCTTGTTTATATGTAACGTCTAGGATGTACAATGTCCATCTTTCGTTTACAAGTCCCTTTCATTGACATTTCAAGTATCCCATACCACTGTTTAAATGTCTACTGGACCATTTGCAATCCTACTGTATCGGTCTACAACACCCCTTTGAAGTTAACAAGTCCCCTCACAAGTTCACAAGTCCCCTCTACTTACCACAACTTCTACAACCCAAGCACAAGTTCCCCTCATCTCACACAAGGCCCCTTTACCTCATACAAGGCCCTTATATCGTTCACCAATCCCCTATACCAATCACAAGCCTCTCCTACCTCCCACGAGTTCTCTATACCGTTCACAAGTCTCTTCTATCCCCCACAAGTTTCCTCTACAACTAACAAGTTCCCTATACTACTCACAAGTCTGCTGCGCCATTTGCAAGTCCCCTATATGCCTTTAAAGTGCACACCGCCATCCCGCACCAACCTTCAGCTCCCGTGTCATCTATCAGTCCTGCCATCGGGTGTACGTCTGTGTGCCATCCTTCCATCTGCCACATGAGGACATTTATCAACGTCAGGCCTGTCATGGGTACCTTCATCCTGTCCACATGGCTCGCCTCCGCCGCCGCCGCCCCTCCACCTGGCCTACTCAAGGTCATCCATCACCGCCCCTCAACACTTCACCCCTTCCTACGTGCAAACGAGTATCTAGTTACTCTCCTATTCCTTTTTTCTCTCTCTTTTTCCTTCTCGTCATCATCCCCTACTTTCTTTTTCTCGTGTTCTGACTTTGCAGTGTTTTATTTTCAACGAGTCTCTAGTTATAATAGATTGTTGGTGTATAGAATATTGTATTTTTTTTATTACTGTTTCAAGATTACGCAGGATGTTTTAATAGGTTTTTTTTTTCCTTTACTTTTCTTCTCTCTGCTTCCCTCTCTCTTCCCTTTTATTATGATTTGATTTTTTTATCGTTATTATGAATAGCATGTTTTAGATATTCTAGCATTTCTAGTCTCTCTCTCTCTCTCTCTCTCTCTCTCTCTCTCTCTCTCTCTCTCTCTCTCTCTCTCTCTCTCTCTCTCTCTCCATATCGCGTCCATCTATCTACCTTACCTTTCCTTCCCACTCCTTCCCTCCCTTCCTAGTAGCAATCATTCATCCTTGCCATCCCGTTTTTACCCACTTCTCTACGCCATCCCTTCTGTAGTAAACTTTTCCACGCCTCCACCACCTCATTAGATCCTTCCACGTACCCCCATTTGCTCAGTTCCACCTTTATGTTGTTAGTTTTCTTACGTTTCAGCCTTCTCTTTGTTTCACCTTTTCTGTTTCTTGTTCTTCATTATGTTGACTTTTCTTCTGCCAACTTTTTTTTTTTTTAGATAATTCATGTTGCTAATTTCACCGCTTCCATTTTCTTAGTTGTTTACGAGAGTTTTTTTTATAATATCTCCAATCCTATATTATTCCATTCTATGCTTCTATCATCACCTCTTCCATCTTCTCCTTATTTTGCCTCTTCTTTTCCCATCCATATTGCCTTTCATCCATTGCGTTGAATTCTCCCTTCCATCTTTTCCCTTATTCAATTTTTCACATCTATCATCTACTACTATCCTCTTCCGTCTCTTCTATTTTGACAACTACACCCACTCCACCTTCTTCGTGGACCCTTTGACCTTTCCCTCAACGCAAGTATTCTGTTCAATGTCTTCCACTCTGCAAACCTTACCCTCTTCCACCTTCTAGCTGTACCATACCACCTTTCTCCTGACGCACTATTGCACACCCTCCACCTTCTCAACGTACTCTCCTACCTCTCCCCTGACGCACTCCTCCACTCTTCCACCCCTTCCAACCCTTCCCGTTGCACCCCCTTCGCCACCTCCCGTTCCACCTTTCTGCCTCCCTCATCCGGCTGCAGCAGATCGATATTTTCTCATGCTATTACTCTGTCATTTCCGGAGCTGTGCGTTGCTGGTGGCTTTGTGGTGACGCTGCCATACGCCGCTACATCTCCTCCTTCGCGGCTTTGGCTTGGCTTGACTTGTTCATCTGTCTGTTCTCTCTCTCCTTCTGTGTTCTTTTTGAGCTGGCCTAGTGGTGGATGTGGTGGTGGTGATGGTAAATGTTTAAGGGTTCTTCTGATACCTTTTTTTTGTGAGTATGTGTGTGTGTGTGTTGGTGGGGGGTTGTTGTTTTTTACCTTCACGAATCTGGTTTATCTGTTCTCTCTCTCTCTCTCTCTCTCTCTCTCTCTCTCTCTCTCTCTCTCTCTCTCTCTCTCTCTCTCTCTCTCTCTCTCTCTCGTTCTCTCTCTTCGTCATAGCTTTGCAACATCATAAGTTCTCGTAAGTACTTATCTCTACCAGGAAATAAACTACCACCTCGCCTGTTGCTCAAACCTCTCTCGTGAGCACCGTGGCCGCCAGAGGGAAGGAATAGACGAGTCCCCCCGACATTTAACGAGGGCGAGGCCGCTTCCCGTTCTCACGATGATATCTGCGGTGTTTCCGGTGCAACGCAATTACAGAACGGCCAACCCAACCCGGGACTTATGCGAGGAAATCTGTGACGAGGGACCCTATATTTTGTGTGATCTGATTCCCTCCTGACGTGAAGGAAGGGGAATCTTGACTTCTTTCCTTCATACAAAGTGTTGAGATTAGAACACACACTCCCTTAAAGTTAGTGTTACTGATTTACTTGCCACCCAATGTAAAAAGGAAAAGGAAATGAAATTAAAATTCTGACGCATTGTTCCTTAACTATCTTCTGCTTGAAATACTGTACACAGAGTCCTAAAATATGGTGACATTTTTAATGTTTCTTTTTTTATTTTCTTAATATTTAGGCTAATGTGAAGAGGAAAAATAAAATAGTAGTTTTAAAGCCTTGTTTTTCAACTGATTTCAGCTTAAAATTTTGTACCCACGGTCCTAAGTTATTAAGGACATTTTCTTACTTAAATATAGTGTGATTTCTCTTAGTATTTCAGTCTTCTGCTTAAGAAGAAACATGTGTAAGCTGTTTCTTCTCGTACATATTTGAATAACAAAAAGCAAGGTATAAATCTATTCACTTGTAATAATTTCTCCAATTGATTAATAAGAATACTTGTAATTTCTTTTCTGATTCTCATCAGACAATCATGACAACTCATCTCCGTCCTTCATGAGCAAGTTGTTTCTGTTTCTATTCTAATTATGTCCTTGTTGCTACCTACTGCTTTCCTTTTTCTAAAACAAAACTGTTGATCTGATTTTACTGATAGATAACACGAATCATCTCCATTTTTAAGTAACATTGTATCCATTTGCAAGCTTAAATAAGATTTTCTTATTGCGACTATTGAAATTTTCTACTTCCTCAAATTAAAGTTTATGAAATAATAAATAGAAGAATACAAAAAGCCACTCGAACTATTAAAAAACAGCTTCAAAGTATTTAAAACATTCCTACTTTTCCTGCTTTTCTTTTTTCCTTCTAATTGTTTCCCTTGCAAAGCACAGAATTCCTGAAGTAAGAGATTCCAGTCACAGTTCTGACTGGACGACAAAACCAAGGATGGATACACAGGTCAATAATTACCATTACCCAGAGGCGAAGGTAGTAAGGAGATCGCGTGTCTATATGACTGAACGACTCTGCTTCCCTCCGTCAGTCCTCAGAAATCCTCTCTAATCTCACCTTCAATTCTACACGACACAGAAGCTCAACTGTCATCTCATCGGGAATATATGACGTGATTAAGCCTTTCTTTATTTTCTTATTATTCTCTTTTTACTATTATTCTTTTTCTAAGATAAGTCACAAGGACGTTGCATATATATATTTGTTAAGTGTTTACTACTTTGTTCGTGTATCTGTCGGTTTATCGTCGCCTTGTTCAATGTTACTTCATTCAATGCAACATAGTAATGATGTTTGCTAGCTGATATCACTCGATCGGTATTATTGAAAATGTTTTTTTATGTTTCCCTGATGCTCGTTTTATGCTGCAGAGAATGTTTCTACTCTGATCTCTAATGCTCTTTTCGTGCTACTGAGACATGCTGAACTGCGTGTTTGTTGGGGGGGGATATGATTTTCTTTTTTTTCAAATTCTTCGTCTTCTGCACCTAGTTAGAATCTCTCTCTCTCTCTCTCTCTCTCTCTCTCTCTCTCTCTCTCTCTCTCTCTCTCTCTCTCTCTCTCTCTCTCATATTCTATTTTTCATTACTTCTAATAGATTCAACATCTTCACATAATGACACTGAAGGCTGAAGCAAACAGGTCATTAACGAGAATACCACAAATAAATTCTTAATCATAATCTTCATCATAGCTCCCATAAAACCGATATCCAGCAAGGAAGTTTTCCGTAAAACCTTTGAAGAGGACATACTTGATGATGGCTAAGGAAATTAATTAAAGTGGAGATCTTCGCTAAAACTCTAATTTTTTTCTTGAATCAGAAGAGAATTTTCGTCAAAACATTCCATGAACCAATATGAGTTAAATATTGCCAAATTTTCAAACAACCAATCGTGATTTCTAAGGATTTCTTGAAATATTCAAGGATTCTAAAGGTCTACAGAAACTTATGAATCTTCAATGAACTATATTGATTTCCTGAGAATTCTTCTACGATCATCCCGAAACAATTAGGTTTTGTGCACTAAATCCCTCACTAAAGATGAAAAAGCAAAAACCTCTTAAATCTTAAAGATTACCAACGAGTTCTTAGTAAAACTCTCCGATGACCAATATCCAGAACTCCAAAACATAATTCCTTGAATACCAACACATATCACTGATGAGAGATCGAAACCCCTAAGAAGTTCTTCCATCACTCCTGAGATACTAACACAACAAACTCTGAAAAAAAGAAGAAAAACGTCACCCCAAATAAAATCAAAACACAGAACTCTCAGGAGAAAACACGGAAGACTCTGATTTTGCAAAACAGGTTAGCATGAGCCCAGGTTCGGGGGGGGGGGGGGGGGAAGGTCACAACTAGTTCTGGCTCTTTTTTTTCCTTTCCTCGTTGTTTGTTTTTTTGTGTCTGATTGTTTTTGCTGGCTTACGCTTGGCAGTCAGCGAAGCGTCACAGATGAGGTAGTGCACAGGAGAAAAACGTTGGCCAAAGGGTGCTAATAGCTGTCTACATGAGCTGCTGCTGTTCTCTCTCTCTCTCTCTCTCTCTCTCTCTCTCTCTCTCTCTCTCTCTCTCTCTCTCTCTGACATTTCATTCCTTACTCAATATATTTTTCCTTCTACTCTCGGAAAGCTTCTACGTCCTTAATTTAACCCCACCGTCGCCTCCCTACCCTCTTTAACTCTCGCTTGTTTACCTCCCCGCCTCTCCTCAGTCCCTCTTCTTCCCTCCAGCCTTCCCTCCACCCCCCCCAACACGCCTCCCTGGAGCAGTGCGCGTCCTTAGCTTTCGTTCACGCGCCAAAGACAGCGAATCGGGACGAAACCTTTTGACACGCTGCGCAGTCCGATGCTGCCTCCGGTTCTTTGTACGCCACGCACCGCTGGGCCAGAGGTCACTGCCGCACACGCACACACCCACGTACGTATACATGCGTGTGCGTGCTGCCTGCGGGGACGTGTACGTGAATGTGTACCCAGAGTATCCCACGTGCTCATAAATGCAAGGAAAGGTTAGGATAGGTAGGGTGTGAGGGGGTGGAGGGAGTGAAGGTGCTAATAATGCAGTGGTGAGGGTAGTGAGGGGGGGTAAAAGTGATAGTGGTGGTGGTAGTAGTGATGGAGGTGAGGAGTGGGATTATGATAATGGTGATGGTGGTGATGGCGTAGAGTAGGAGCAGAACAAGACCAAAGGAGGAAGAGGAAGAAGAGAGAGAGGAAGAGGAAATGCGTGAATAGCAAAATGAAATGATGATACTACTGCTACTACTCCACTGCTGCCACTACTACTTCTACTACTACTACTGCTGCTGCTGCTGCTGCTGCTGCTGCTACTACTACTACTTCTACTACTACTATTACTACTACTACTACTACTACTACTAATAATAATAATAATAATAATAATAATAATAATAATAATAATAATAATAACAATAATAACAATGATAATAATTATAATACTGTTGCTGCTACTGCTGCTGCTACTTCTAATACTACTGCTGCTACTGCTGCTTCTGCTGCTGCTACTACTACTACTACTACTACTACTACTACTACTACTACTACTACTACTACTACAACAACAACAACTACCACTACTACTACTATTACTATTACTGTTGTTGTTGTTGCTGCTGCTACTACTACTACTACTACTTCTACTACTACTACTACTTCTACTACTGCTGCTGCTGCTGTTACTGCTAAAACTACTACTACTACTACTACTACTACTACTACTGCTACTGCTACAACAACAACAACAACAACAACTACTACTACTACTACTACTACTACTACTACTACTACTACTACTACTACCACTACTACTACTACTACTACTACTGCTGCTGCTGCTGCTGCTGCTGCTGCTTCTGCTGCATAAAAACTACTGAGCTGTCTTAGTGAGTTAATTTATTGAAGAAAAATTTTTAAACTAAGAATGTTGTACTTCGTCACTTTAGGAAATACATTCCAATCATTTGGTTATATAGCAGCCCTATTTTATGCTTTCAATGAAGCACACAATATCGTCAGTCATTAATTACAATGACAGAATAGTATTTCTTTCTGTTACATGCACAAACTATGTTCGACAAAGAAAGAACAAAAGAAGAAATGAAGAATTTAGGGATTGCAACTGATCAATTTGATGAGATATTTCATGATAAGGTCTCATTTTCCATCCATTACATAGCATGCTTTATTGCAACCATTTCCATAGAAATATTTGAGAATGTTATAAATGTATCACTATCTTGCATCAGTAAGATAACATTTAGAAAAAAAATACAAAGAAAAAAATTCACCAATACAATAATGAGACATAGAATCTTTAAATATACTTACATTATTAAAAAAAAGGCAGCAATGGTGTTACTTTACATGACAAGTAGATTAAAATATTCATAATGCTAACAAAAGGATAGATATCAGTCATTTTCTTCACGTGTTGTCAATGAACGTAGCTGCACACATCCCGCAGAGTTTATCGTCATCACTGAGAGCTGTTCCCTGAGACCAGGACACCGTTCACCGCTCCTCAATGTACACTTGCACGATCACCGTCAAAATTTCCGCTACGCTTCTGTGACAAACCTTAGCTCATCATTTGCCGCCCAGCTACGCTCCTGCTGTAGATAACTTCTTACTGTTCAAATGAATGTTCCAAAGCTTGGCGTTTAAAGCGCTCTCTCTCTCTCTCTCTCTCTCTCTCTCTCTCTCTCTCTCTCTCTCTCTCTCTCTCTCTCTCTCTCTCTCTCTCTCTCTCTCTCTCTCTTGTACCTGCGCGTGCGTGCGTGTACGTGCGTGTGCCTGCGCGTGTGTGCGTGCATGTGTGCGTGCGTGCGTGTGTGTGTGTGTGTGTGTGTGTGTGTGTGTGTGTGTGTGTGTGTGTGTGTGTGTGTGTGTGTGTGTGTGTGTGTGTGTGTTTATGTAACTAAGCCTGTATTTTTTTGAGGCAGTGTTGCCCATAATTTCGGTTTCAGACTACATTTTTAAATAATCAATGTGTAATAGCAAGATATTTCCTTTAATGTGAATATGGATATGCCTCATTGTTCTCCCCACGACGACGTGCAACCACTGAAAATACCTGTTAATAACTGAGTCACGTCTATACAGTCAGTAAGTCTCACCAGCTAACAATCATGCTGCTATGAATGTACCTTCAGGCCACTCTGCTAGTGCTACAGCCAATACACCATTTATCAACTATTTTTAATGTTATGAAGTTCTGTGATTTTTAATATATTTTTTATTACATTTTTTTTTATGACTGAACTTCCCCCACCCCACAAAAAAAAAAAAAAATATATATATATATATAAATTTTTATTTTGATAATGTAGAGGAGTATTGTGTGTAGAACAGACATTGTTTTCATTTCATAAGAACGTGCAGAAATATTCATAGAGATAAACATCGCAACTTATTGAGCAATACTGAAGGCAATAAGGACAATATTTCTATGTAATGTCCGCAATCAGTTACTGGAAGGAAGAAATGGTCAATAGATTATACTGCTACATAATCAAAAGATAATTTGAAATTGAATACATAGGTGAATAAATAGATCAACATAAACAGACAAAACATTACACAGTGCAAAGTAAAGCAGGAGATATACATTGAAAATAGTATATTGAGAACGAAATAAAACAGAGTACCAAAAAAAAAAAAAAACACACACACACACACACCACGAAGTGAGCCACCACCTGCACTGCACCTGATACTACTCACCTTATTCCAGCGAGGTATTGAGGGTCAAACGACGGATATATTAGGGAGGTGATGGTGGTGGCAGTGCACATATTAAGCAGAGAATGGGAATACCCGGGCCGCTGGGGTGCTGGCCAGCAGACTGAGTCAACACGGTGTGCAGATGTTTGCACATTTCCTCCCCCCAGCCGGAGTCACCATTTAAGTCTCAGCGAACTAAACAGTCGTGTCTCAGTAAGGCCCTAAGCATTAGACACCAATGAATGATGGCTCTGTTTACGCATTTAGCAAACGATAAACCGAGGGAGTTTAGAAGAGTAAAGGAACAATTCATGAGAAACTGTAACCAATTCAATCACAACAAACTAAACATTTGCATCTCAGTAAAATCCCGAACATTAAACGCCAATGGCTGTTCGTTGTGTTTACGCATTTTGCAAGTTTGATACAACGCACTATTTGGATAAAAAAGAAAATTCAAAGAGGAAAGTAAGGATTCATGACAGAGATGAACACTCGTATTTCCGTAGAGATATTTGACATGGGTATCAAATAGCCGTGAATGATATCCATGTCTGAGCTACAAACTCTTGACACGTTGAACGAGTTTAGAAAATAAGGTTGATTAAAAACAGAAATGCATCTATCTCAGTAGTAAAGATCCTGTCACCATGAGCATTTCCAGGCCGAGGATCGTTTTAAGGTAAAAGCTCTAAAACTGAACAGTCGGATCTCTTCAAGGTCTTGTCATGATAAACGCTAGACAGTAGTGAAATGTAGACTTTTAGGCCTGTTTAGCAACCGCGTGTTGTGAGAGATAGACATGACTAAGATCACTTTAATTCACAATACAATACTAGAGCATACGGGGAAAAAAAAAACAGCACTGTCAAAATATGAATGAGGCGCAATACGTCAAGAGCCTTTTATATCAATAAAATAACTTCGATATTGTAGAAATTCAAGAGGACAATTGGTGGAAATTCACAGTACATTGCAAGCACATTAGAAAGCTATCATCCAAAGAACAGTACTAAGAAAAATGAATTTTGAGATGAATGAAACAAATTCAAGGAACAAATATCATTCATAGCACATTATAAACACACAAGAAAGCTATCACCATATGAATAAGACACCAAAAAATAACAATTTCTTTCACTCATCATACAAAAGGTATCTCGTGAGAAGAAAAATTAAGGGTTCATAACAAACTGCAAGTCCACACAGCACCAAGAAAAGCACTATTGTTCTGCGGGCTTGGTGCTGCATCCTGCCTGCCTCGAGACGCCTGTGAGGACGTTAGGAAGGTCAAGGAAGAAAATTTGGTATCTCGTTTCATAGGACGGACAGCAGCAAGGGAGAGGGTTCAAGGACGAGGCTGGCAAGAAGAGGCAAGCAAGGCAAGGGTGGTGAGTATTGTGAAAGGCAGCCGGCGTGAGGATGTCTGGGTGTCTGTCTACTGAGGAACTGAAGGAGGTAAAGAACTCAGGTGTAAAGAGAAAGAGAGAGAGAGAGAGAGAGAGAGAGAGAGAGAGAGAGAGAGAGAGAGAGAGAGAGAGAGAGAGAGAGAGAGAGAGAGACCAACTC
>CM035192.1:4500596-4509362 GCA_020233015.1 Callinectes sapidus
TCCTGGAGTTTCGAAATTTATCCGTCATCTAACAAACTAAACAAGAAAGCCACGCTAATCTTGGAGAAATATTAGATACATTTGATGGAGAGAGTTAGGGAAGAGTGAATGATGGATGTGACGGAGGAGGAGTAGAAATAGAGAGAGAGTAAAAAAAAAAAATAGCACAGTGAATGACATTTATTGCGAAGGACGGTAATCACATATTCGGAAAAGGAGAGGATGAATATTGTGATGAATTTTATTTCCTACCTGAGCAAGTGATTTGTTTTCAGTAGCGTTGCCTGCCTCGTATCGTAAGAGGCTTGGTGTCGTGGTGGTGGTAGTGCGAGTGGAAATGAGTGTGATCATTCTCTTTAAGGCTGAGTTACGGCCTTACTGTAAACCAGAACCTGTGTCGGGAGACAATTAAACGGTGCCAATTTTTAAAGCTGAAACTTACTTTCTCTCTCTCTCTCTCTCTCTCTCTCTCTCTCTCTCTCTCTCTCTCTCTCTCTCTCTCTCTAATGGTAGATTCACACCTTTAAAGTAAAAGAAAAAAACTCAGTGAAAACGTTCCTTGAAATGTAAAGACTAATGAACAAATAATACAGATGTGCCTTTCTCGACGAAACAGCATGACCCGCGAAGAATCCCTTGAGCGATTTTCATACCTTGCTTCACCTCCAAACATTTGTCTCCCTGTGTTCGGGAGGGGGCGGGCGGCGGGCGGCGGGAGGCACGGGACTTGCGGCGGGGTGTGGGCGACCATTGTGGCAGGGACAAAACCGTTCTGGAGACCCTTGGCCCTAACCCCCGTTTGTCAACAGCTCGCTAGATGATTGGCAGCAGCCGCGACAATAGGTGGCTCCCCCAAGACTCATGTTGAGCGCGCTTTTCTACCTTTTCGAGCGAGTCCTGTCGTGGGGAGGAGGCACAATCGGCTCCCCGTGGCGCGTCCCTCTCACCGCGGCCCAGCACAGCGCCCCGTGCCGAGTGCTCCGCGGGACTCGGGAATGTAGGAACCGACGGCACTCCTCGAGATGCAAAATTGTGCCGTCTTCTGGTGAAGTGGAGGGATGAGGGCGGCGTGGTTGAAAACTGGCATAGGAAACAACAGAGAGGACGTGCACAGCCTCCCAGGGCGGGTCATAATGAGAGGCGGCAACGGTTTCGCTGCTCGCCTCGAATCAAAACTGTAAACCCTCACAAGGAAAATTGACTTCTTTTCAACACACTCGCGTTTAGATGAAGGGGGCGCCACTGTTCCTGCTTCTTCGTGCACCGCTATCGCCGCCGCCTCCAGTATCCTCTTTGTCCCGCCTCGCCATTCTTTCCCTCTAGTCTTTCCCACACCGTCATCATCACCGTCACGACCCTGCACATAAAGTCATCAGGCTTTTTATTCATATCCTCCCCTCACCGCCATCACCACCACCACTGCCTCACAACAGCTATAATGAACAGTATCATCACCAAAGCTAACTGTACCACCAACATGATTTGTGGAGCAGCAACTCCTCCCTGTACCATCACAATCACTTCACCACCACCAATACCATCACACATACCATCATTTCCATCACCATCATACATCACACGTTCATCATTACCACCACCACCATCAACCACCATCACCATCATTATCCTCACCTACTCACGAGAACTTCCATAAATAGCCATCTTTATATTCTTTCCTACTATTTCTACGAACACCACCACCACCACCACCTCCATCAGATAACGATGACACCAAGATTCCAACAAGTCTCACTGATAATGGGAGGAATTTGATGAAGGACACGCGTTGGGAAAGTAAAGAAAGAAGGGACGTATTTTTTTCTTGCCCTTACGCTTCCTTAGGCGTGTTGTTGGGTTGTGGAGGAAAGGGCGGTGCTGAGTTAGGGCCTCGAGTCATCTGTCTAAGGATTTTGTCTTTGTGAGCTCTTTGGAGTTAGGGACAGGAAGACGGATGTGTTTTGACGTGTGGATAAAGCATTTGATTGCTGATTATGTAGGCTGTGTGTGTGTGTGTGTGTGTGTGTGTGTGTGTGTGTGTGTGTGTGTGTGTGTGCGTGTGCGTGCGCGGATGTTTATACAGATGGAAGGTAACCAAGAGTTTCAAGACAAAAAAGAGAAAATTCCCTATGCATTGTTTCCCGCTTAGCGAAGAAGTATTGAAGCTAGTCTAAGAAGGCAGATCGACACTCATTGCTTAAGGTAACATGACTTAGGGTAAATTGAACCTCCCTCGCTGCTCAGTATGCAAGCCGCGCCTGGAATGAAAGGCAGATGGCGGCAACACTGCTGTAAAGTTCATCGCTATTTATTCCTTGAGCTTTACTTATTATTTTAGTTATTTTTTTACGTTCTTTCGTGTGCTTGAATATTCGAAATGTATGTATTTGTTGTCGTTAATTTTTGTATAATTTTGCGTTTTTTTTTTTTTTTTTTAAGTGCTCAGATAAAACAATATGGCGTTTTTCATTTTTATTTTTCCTTTTTCTCTGAGATAGTTTTTTTTCATGTGAAGGTGACTGGTTGAGGGCATAAAATGAAAATAAAAGGGAGATTTGGCTTTAGGCAGAGAGAAAGTTGCCTTGAAATCGGAAATCAATTTCTATAATTTAGTTCTCTAGAAGTCTCAATAGCCCTTCCTTGATTTGTTTTCTTACGGTTTTCATGTTAATTTTACATTCTTCAGGTTTATCTAAATGAGAAAGTAGATAAAACATTGTTGTTTGACTTTTAGACCATTTCTACCAATCATAGCAGTGTGTATCTTAAATAGTTTGAGAATTGGAATTATTAAAGAAGTACGTAGAAAGATATGTACTTCTTTATTAATTCTAATTCTCAAACTCTTTGTCTCTAATAATGGCCAGTCTATTTTTCTGACGATTCTTTACCTTTCTATCTATTTGTTATCTTTCTATCTATTTGTTAGAGTTCTCTCCCGATTTCTTTAATAATTATGTAAATCTCTTATAATTCATAATTTATCTATCTCTTCCCACGAAAACAATCTAATAATTCTCTATAATAATTTTCTGTTTATCGTCCTTCGGCTGTGTTGTGAGAGAAGTGGGCAAAATGTTAAGTAAAGAGCACACTCATCGCCTGAGCGAAGGAGACCGCTTCTTGGTGTAATACGGAAACTTGTAAGAGTATTTTGGGAAACACGTCATAACTGCGAAAGCAAACACAAGCTGATGAGACGAGCCACCTGAACAAGTGTCTGGACTCCCTTTTTTTCTTCTTGGATCTTAGACCTTGTAGTAATCTTCCTTTTAAACCCGTGAAATTGACTTAAAATTATCTTGATTGATTGTTTTGGAGTGCAAGTTTTCATGCCTTCAGTACACTATCACTATTTCTATATCTTGATTTTTCACGCGGGATTGGCAAGGCTGGAAAAATAAAAATGAGCTTGATGGACAGTAGTTGCATGTCCGTCTAGGCGACAAAGTTAAAGAGACAAGACTGAGAAGGTTTGTTCCTGTGCAAAGAATAAATAAGGAGTGCGACGGAGAAGAATAGTGAAGATGGTTTCACTAGGAAGAAAAAGGAGAAGATCAAAGAGAACCTTTTCGTATACAAAGAAAGAAAACGTGCAAGTAGATGGCTTAATAGAAGACGCACAAGTGAATAAAATGGAGAAAGGTGATCGCTAACTTTTAGCACGCGAGAGATTAAGAGGAAGGAAGAATTTTGTGGATTTTCTTGTTTCCTCTTTTCTCTTTTCACCGGTGAAGTGAATACTGAATAACGTTAGATTGTACCGATCAGCTCAAATACAGACTACACTATTCACGCATGTCCTTTTGAAACACAATATTCTTTAGTTTGGTATAATGGTTCGTGATATATCCTACGTGAATCCAAGCAGTGTTGGTAATGCCTCGTCGACCACGTTAACATTTACTCCCAAACGACAATACAAATATACTTCAAAAATAGTTGCAGGTGGGAAAAAATGGGAGAAAAAAAACTATCTAATGGAAGGAAATGAGTTTTTATTACTTCTGGACGGACTGGAAGAGTTTGTCAGAAGTCAGGCTAAATCACAACTCGTCCTCCCTCTTAAGACTCAGCACAGGTGATGCCCAAGTTTGTACTGAGAGAACGCGATGTAAAAAGCAAGAAGCTTTAACCTGAACCCAGACGGCGTCCAAATGTTGCTGCAGAAATGCGATATTAAAAAAAGTTAATCTTTCTTTACACTCCTTGTCATTTTTCTCTTCTTCTTTTTCTTCTTCTTCTTCTTCTTCTTCTTCTTCTTCTTCTTCTTCTTCTTCTTCTTCTTCTTTTTCTTCTTCTTCTTCTTCTTCTTCTTTTTCTTCTTCTTTTCCTCCTTCATTATAATACATCTTCATATGCGGCTCGTCACGCAGCTATATTCCTGGAAAATTATAATAGACAAAGGACAAGATAAAACAAAGCAGACTTACCCTTACAGGCAAGATGTGATGCAACAATACAAAAGGGAACAGTCCTCGTCTCATTTTTATATTTACGGATGACCACACGGAGCTAATCAGTATATACGTATAAAGAATTAAAATGCTTAAGTATTGACATGGTCTCTTTTTTTCTGACATAGGGAAAGGAGACTGATGAAAAAGGTTGAAATTAAAAGAAAATATAGAAATCTTTAAGAAGATACCAGGAGAAGGAGAAGAATGAGGAGGAGGAGAAGGAGGAGGAGGAGGAAGAAGTGTAGGAGGAAAATGAAGGCCAGGGAATTTTCAGAAATGAACAAGAAGGGGAAAAAATGCTAGAAATAGTGAAAAAAAAATAAAAATGAAGTAGGAAAGCATCAAGAGGTGGAGGAGGAAGAAAATGAAGCCCAGGTTTTTTTTCAGAAATGGACAGAAAGGAAGAAAATGCTAAAAACATTGAGAAAAAATATGAGTTAAGTAGAAAATCATCAAGAGGAGGAGGAGGAAGAGGAGGAAGGAGAAAAAGGAAGAAAGGCCAGACAGCTACCGTGCCGTCAAGGGGGGAGACGACTAAAAACATCACCCTGATTTCTTGGGAGAGTCAACAGCAAGATGTCTGTAAGGAGAGTAATTGATGGCCGGGATCGCCCAACTGTAAATACGGAAACAATATGGTCAGCACGCCGCCCTCCAGCACCCCGCTGCTCATTTGTCCCGGTGAGAAAAGGAATCAGACAAAACACACACGCCGCAGTAAATGGAGAGAGAGAGAGAGAGAGAGAGAGAGAGAGAGAGAGAGAGAGAGAGAGAGAGAGAGAGAGAGAGAGAGAGAGAGAGAGAGAGAGAGAGAGAGAGAGAGAGGGGTGGGGGGGATAAAAAAAAACGAAAAAAAAAGACAAGAAAACAAGAGCCGAAAAGAAAATGGGGTAAAAAAGATGATATTTGCGGGAGAAAACTCGCTGGATTGGGACAGAAAAGTGTGAAGTGACGAAGGAAGGCATATTTTTTTCTTTATTTTTTAGTCTTTTTGCGTGGGAATAAGACCACACATCTGTTGAGGATCAAGAGGCGAGGAGAATGCTGAAGGAGAGCGTGGAGTGTTGACAGGAGGGAGTGAGGCTGGGGAAAACGGAGCCGCGGGAAGAAATGCGAACAAGTCTGGGAAGGACAAAGAAGTGCCGAGGAATAACACAAGGGAAAGAGCGTCCTGAGGGAAAGAGGCGCCGCAGGGAAGCACGCAGGGGAGGGGAGGCCATGAGACAACACTGGAACAAGCGTGGAGAGGTTGTGAAGGACAACACGCGTCCAGAAAGAGCTAAAATCTGAAACTTGTGAAGTGGATAAACCAAAAGAAACAAAAAATTACCGGAAAAATGAGTAAAGAAGAAGTGGATGAGAAGCTCGAGGAGGAAGAGGGGATGGTGGTGGTGGTGGTGGTGGTGGTGGTGGTGGTGGTAAAGACGAAGAGATAAAAAAGGAGAGAAAAATGTGGTTTCGAACGAAGGAAAAAAGTTTAAACAATGAGTTTACTTTTTATATCAAGATAACCATGACTTTAAAAAAAATGATTTTACTAAAATAGATCAAGTGAACAAAAACGAAAGACAGTTTAAAACGATAGATACTGTTAGGTAGGTCTTAAGTAGGATACAGTTAATGGGATGCAGGTTAGTGAATAGATAGACAAAAAAGACACCAAAAATGCAATATACTAATTTACAAGTGATATAGAACAAAATGTTGAGAAATATTAAGTTATCATTTTTGTCCCACTTGCACTATTCTTTTCTTGTTTTTTATGGGAGTGGGGTGAGGGGGAGGTGATATATATATATATATATATATATATATATATATATATATATATATATATATATATATATATATATATATATATATATATATATGATATATATATACATATATATTTTTTTCTTCAGTTAAAGCTAACGTAGACGCAATACATCACTGACCTTTCCCAGGCTTAGTTTTCAGTCATAAGATTAACTTCAATAACACCTACTGAAAGAGAAGGAAAATGATAATTCGACAGTAATATTATGAGCATCGGTTGAAATTTATTCTCAAGTTTATCTGTCTAGTTTGTTCCACTCCCTTATTTGCTCGCCAGTTACCCACCCCCACTGAATACATGGTGAGAAAAGCTAGTCTCTTGCTGCACCGCCTCGCCGCGCCGCCCGCCGAGGCCTTGAACTAACACTCACGCCCGAAAAGCAGCGTGCAGGAAATGAGGGAAGAAACGTAGGGGGCTTGTGTGGAGATGCGTGATGAGTTTGCCTTTTAAAGATTTTGTGCCTTGTATCTCATCAGTTCCGCGCGAAATAGAGGAGAGTGGAAAGCGAAGTAAAGACAAACACTGGTCGTCAATAAGGAGGAACTTGGATTGCTTGTAGAATGAAACTTATATCGATTTTGTAAGCTGAACAAAAATGTGATAGTTGTTAGGTACCTATTTTTTTTTTATCTCTGTATATATGCATTTATGTATGTATGTATGCATTTATGTATGTATGTATGCATTTATGTATGTATGTATGCATATATGTATGTATGTATGTGTGTGTGTGTGTGTGTGTGTGTGTGTGTGTGTATATATATATTATATATATATATATATATATATATAATATATATCTATCTATAGAATATCATATATATATATATATATATATATATACATATATATACATACATACATACATACATACATACATACATACATACATACGCACACATTCACACACACGCACACATTCACACACACACACACACACACACACACACACACACACACACACACACACACACACACACACAACCCATATAGGTGTGGATGTTATATGAACTCATATATATATGGTGGAAGGGTCAGTGACTCCCGCATTATCATTCAACCACATTAATCGATGCTTTTATTTGCCAACTTTCATTGTGCAGTAAAAGCCTGCCATGATGATGGTAAGATAAAACTCATTAATATTCAGCAAGTGTTTGGTGTGTATGCGTGGGTAAGTGACTTAATGTGCGTAATTGTGGAGAGATTTCTGAAGTCATGGAACAATCTGCCTGCTCCCTGCACCCCGCGCCGTTTCCCCATCTTGGCCCTGGTCCAGCGTTAACACGGCGGCAGCTGCACTAACTTGCCGGCATACCTGGGGCTGCTGCCAGGGACCCCAAGGCGCCGGGTCCGCCCCCATGAGCGCCGTCTCTATACAGAACTTTTAAGCATTAATTACACAGCGAGATTAAAGATGTGAGGAGTCAACCACGAATGAGTTAAATAAGAGCCACTTAAGCTTGGATGCTGAAAAATCAATGCGCCAGTCATCCCTAAACCATGTGAGCGTGTGATGTGCGACTAAAGCTGCGAGGGAGAAGTCAAGGGTTTACTATTGATTTTGCTCCATCTGTTTAGTTACTGAAATCTAACCATAACATTACGACGAATTATCAACTGTGGCAACCGGCAGTCTAATTATATTCTGGAGTACATATACTTCTTTAATAGAGCTTGCAAAATTAATCATAATATTGTGATGAACAATTAACTGCCACAGCTGGAAATCTAATTATATTCCTGAGTAAAGATACTGCTTCTCTGAGGTTTCCAAAACTAACCATAACATTGCAGTGAATAATTAATTTTGGAAACTGGAAATCTAATTATGTTATCGCGTTCTTGTGATTTGTAACCCTAATTCAGCCAATTTTCAGATCATGAACTTACAGTGCCTGGAATCATTGCCACACCTTTGCCTTTCACCTCATTAAGTATAGTGTGTGTCGTCCACATCATTATAAACACAAGAACTTTCCTGACACGGAGCCAGTGATTCTCGTATTAAAGCAAGCACACCTTCACGGTATTTTATATGAATTTCCTGAGAACAAAAGAAGGGGAAAAATTGTTAGGAAAGAAAAACTCGCGTCCAGAACCAAGAATGGCTGTCAGGAAGTTTTATATTTCATTTTCTTTTTATTTTCCTTCCATGTTTAGCTCTACCTCGGAACTGCCTCATTTGAATACCAGAGTGGCCTTGCATATTTATACGTATTCGATGGAGGTTTTTTTTATCATTCATAAATTCTCTTGTCATAATATCAATTAGGAAAAATGGAAAGCTTGAAGTGCGAGGCCGGGAGTTTGCGTCACGCCGCCTCTTGCCTTTCCTGCAGCTGTGTGTTCCTTATGGCACGCGGAGGACACTGCACGTGCCTCACACACACACACACACACACACACTCTCTCTCTCTCTCTCTCTCTCTCTCTCTCTCTCACACACACACACACACACACACACACCTCTACTCCTCTCTCTCCCAT
>CM035192.1:4511956-4516956 GCA_020233015.1 Callinectes sapidus
TTGTTGTTGTTGTTGTTTTTGTTGTTGTTGTTGTTGTTCTTCTTCTTCTTCTTCTTCTTCTCCTTCTTCTTCCACAGCCTCCTCCTGTACCACCACCAGCACCACCTTTACCTCCTCTTCTACCACCTATCCCTTCAATCAACTCGCTTCTTCTCCACCACCATCATCATCACCTCCTCATGGCCCTCCTCTTTCTTCCTTCTTCTCATTATCATAACCGTCATTATCAGCAGCAGTATCAACATGCGAAGACTGCACGAAGGAAGAGTGAATTGTCCTCCTAGCAAAAAAACAAGAGAGAGAGAGAGAAAAAAAAAAAGCTCCTTACAGACCAGTGATTTTCTTTCTCTCTGTCTCTCGCTCAGTTACTCTCCTTTCCTTGCCCTGAAATAACACAGCGGTTCAAAAAGTAATTCACGCGCCGGCAGTACAAAGCAATAGCGTTTTCTCTTCGTTTTTCCCCGAGACTCTTTGTTCCTGGAGTTAAAGAGAGGTGGGCTAGAGAGGGAGGAAGATAGAGGGTGGATGAAAGTAAGAGGGAGGAGCGGCTTGAAGGGGTGGTTTCTTCATGTGGATAAATGCATGTTGTGGTGAAATAGGGAGTGTTGGGGGGTTGAAACACAGCTTAGGATGACTCTTTCTTGTGATGAGCCACTGCGGCGTAGACAGGAGGGAGAATAAAAAAGGTGGGAGGCGAGCAAACAGCAAGTACACAGCCGGTGCAAGACTGCGGCAGAGGCTCCTACCCTCACACCTGCCTCGCATTCCTACCTCTACACAGGCGTCACTTCCCATAAATTCGCTGCTGCTCGCGTGATTTATACCCAAAGACAAAGACATGTTTGTGTTTCTTCATCAAGTATTTCGGGTGATCTCTTAAGTGTGTTTTGTTGTGTTCCCAGACAAAGCCATCTATCTGAAGGTTAAATGGAATTACTATTTCTTTGTTAATTTTGCAGCGTGAGTGACCTGCTGTCCTTTCATTACCTTTTTACTCTTTTTTTTTTTTTTTTTTTGCCAACCCGTGGACATCGGTAATTTCTTTGGCTCATTTGCCGGCGCGGTCCATTGCAGTCCTTGCTTGACTCTCAGATCACCTGCGTCGGAAAAAGGAAAAGATTTTTTTTATTCATCTGGCCTTCCACTTCCCTTACGGGGCTTTAAAATCTTCACCCTCCCACCCCTCTCCCCTACCCCTCTCCGTCTCTCTTCACCCTACACACTTCCGTCACTCCCTCCAGCCCTAAAACCCGCTGCTCACCTGCTCGCTGGTCGTCGCGGATTCTCAAAATATTAGCTTCTGGAACAAAAGCAGCTCAGCGTCTGTGCGTGTGCTGATGGACAACTTAAGTGGTGTGCATATTTACTCTAAACTTTTGTACCTGATCATAAAACTTGCTGTAATTGATGCATTTCAAAAATAGAGAAAGAAAAGAGAAATATTCCGGTACAATGTTTGATTGATCAGACAAATATTGTTAGCTACGAAAAAAGACATTAATAAAAACTAAAGACAAGCCCGTGGTGTGGCAACTCTCAGTTCACAAGCACCGACAAGACCTCTGTGACCTTTCATAAGTCATCGCCTGTTTACAATTTTCTTCATGTTGTTAGATTAAGATAAAAAAAAAGCTCTAGTGAACTCATGACAGTACTTCGACCCCTAGTGTGTACAAGTGATCCATCTCCAGGTGTCTCCGAGGCGGTACACCTAATCACAGAGATTCTCTCCAGCGCACCTGCCCAAACATAGCCTTTCATACACTCACCTGCTGGACGGATGTTCAAAAGCAAAGTGTGTCTTTGTCCAAACACGACGATGGCGAGGCTCCATCTGAGGAACACTGTGGACACGGCAGCATGGGACTGGCGATGAAAGAAAGATAGAAAAAAAAAAGGAGTTTGCGACAAAGAAGAGCCAGGTTATCGACGCGAGGTACAGAGGGAAACAAAAGACGGCAGAGTGACTATAAATGGACATGCATGGGAGGCATATAAGCAAGGCAGGAAGTCACGGGTGGCAGACCATCAAATAGAGGGACGAGACGAGACAAGACGAGCGAGGAGTGGAAAGGAGTGCGCGGGAGGCAGGCAGGACAAGGGGCAGGTACACAGAGTCGAGTCTGATGCGAGCTGAAAGGCAGATGTAGAAGCAGGCAAGCAGGCAAGCAGACAGACAGTGGGTAGAAGGAAATGCACGATGTCAGCAGGCAGGACGAGTCAATGCGAGTGACGGGGCAGCAAACTAAGCGCATCAGGCAAACAAATTGATCAGCATTGAATTAGCTGCCATTGAGGTGCTTGATGAGCGAAGGATGGGGTGAATAATATAACTCGAGGAGATTGACAGAATGACTTGAAGCGCTTAAGTGGGAAGTGGCGGCGGCGGCGGCGGCGCTTCGGGTGAGGAAGGGCACCGGATACAGGGTGTAGCAGGGGGTTAGAGTGGCAGAGTGCAACCGGGGAGGGGAGAGGGACGGGGTTACCTTTTCGGTCATCGTTCAGCGGCTCTTGTCTTTGTTCGTTCCGGTGAGTGTTGGAGGGGGCTGGGCACGGCAGGGCATCATGTGGGGGAGGTGTGGGCACTACATGGGGAGGGAGCTGGTCAGGGATACGTCAGGAGGGGCAGGGCTGGGGTACGGCGGGTCGAGGTGATGGACGGTGTCTTCGCTTCATCACGCCTTCACGACTCACGGAACAAATGCAATATTGGTGAGTTGGTTTGCCGGTCAGTGTCTTGGAGATTTTATTGCCGCTGTGAGAGCGTTCACTGTTTTTACGTGTGCCAGAAGAGGGTCCGCTTTATTATACTACACCTAATATATTTGCTCTGCACTAGCCAATGCTAAGAAGACCTGATAACCATTTATTTTTAAGTAATGAACGCTATTGTTTTTATTGCACCAGCTGTTGTTTCATCGCTAAGGGTAACAATTATAAGCAATTAAGTTACAACTGAACCATTCTTTCAGAAGTTGGTATTTTGGGGGAGTTTTAGAAATGGTGGTTGAAAATGTGCTCTCTTGAAAGTCCACTATTTTATAAGAGAGGGAAACTGTGAGGGCTGTTCAGTAAATAAATGTCCGATGGAAAGTCTATAGAGTGAGAGAAAATGATGAGCTGGAATGTATTGCGCCTTATCGGCTGACCACCAAAATTCAGGAACGCAGGAACACCGTGACATTAATGTTAATTTTTTCTTATGTGAGATTCCTTTGCAAATTTACTGTTGGGATTTTCTCCAGTATTCAAAAATTTTATAGGGCATTACTTCCCCTTGATTATGATTTTCTCTTAAGTTTTCAACACATTGTTTCTTTAAAACTTTTCTGTTGAATCTTAAGACTTTGACCGATACCATTTTTCTTCATGCTTAATAATAATAATAATGGTAAGTGCAAGTTTAAAGTATAACTTTGAAAGACACCACTGACAGCAGGAGTGATGGAGCAGTTCAGACTATTTAGTGCCTTTGGTTTTATTTTTCCTCAGGTTCATAGAATATGATTCTAAAATTAAATCCTTTACTCTTAATACCTAGCCGTCTCAAGGCTACAAATTGGAATTTCTTGTGCATCAGAGAGACGGATGGAGAGCATAAATTCTTGAAGATTATCTCATCCTAATTTCTTGCAAAAAGTACCTCCTTGTGAACGTGTGGGTAACTTTATGATTTACCAGACACTATTGATGTCAAGCTTCCCATGCACCAGGGTAGAAAAAATTAATCATTCCTCGCAAGTAATTCGTCATGCTTGTCCAACCTTGCACGTTATGTACTTTAATGACAGGTGGTTAAATGAACAAGGTGAAGGAAATTTCAGGTTATATCAGGCAGGCTGGGAGGAACGGAGTGTTCGTGATAATGTATACTTAGCATAATGTATGAAGAAATTATAGTTCACACATAATATGATGAAGGATGGTAATAATAGTTTCCAGGCAATACATCAAAAGCGCTAAGGAAAATAATTATCTGGGAGTTAGTTTTCAGTAGCCTGAATGCCTTCATTGTTATATTATTTTTTTGTAATCCCCACTTTTATTCTTCCAAGCTGCTGCTGCTGCCGCCTCTTAGATTACTATTTGGCTTGGAAAACATAGACTTAATACCTGATCCATTTTTTTTCTATTGTTTCCCTATATGCTTTCATCCACATATATATATATATATATATATATATATATATATATATATATATATATATATATATATATATATATATATATATATATAGAATATATATATATTTTTTTTTTTTTTTACTAAATCAGAATGATACTAATGAACAAATTAATCTATCTTTTTTTTCAGAAAATTGAAAACATGCAAAAAACACCTATCCCGTCGATATTCATTTATATATTTTTTTTATCGATTTATTCATTTTTATTTATCTATCTGTGTATTGCATATTTGCCATGAAGATATTTCTTAACATCTCTAGACATTAATATCATATGAATGTCTCTTAAATTAATTTGGGGCTTTGAAAATAAAATCATAATTTCATTCTAAAGTTTTGCAGGTGTGTTCATGCAAACATAAGTAAATGAGTTCAAATGTTATAGAATTACTTGGAAGAGGCAAATTAAAGATATTTTGTGTTCGTTCAAACAATGACCATAGCAGTAAATAAAGTAATTGCATATCAATACCACCTGAATGATCTTATAACTAGGAAAAGACAAAAGTCAACCTTAAATTTGAGTGTCTGTATGACTTGCAATGCGAATATCTGTTTTAACTGCGTTCTATGTGCAAGCTAACAAAGGGTGGCCATGGCAGCAAATGAGTTAATACTAAGACCTTGAAGTCTTCCTCCCTTCGCCTCATTTACTTTGATGGACGGAGCCCCGTGTCAGAAGAGGGAGAAGTTGTCCAGCACCATAAATTCTCCTGCTGTTAACCTAAAACTTATAAACATGACTGATGTATAGAACTATAAACATTGGTCATTAAGATATCGAGGACGAGGAGTCAAATCGAACGAGAAAAG
>CM035192.1:4519456-4522370 GCA_020233015.1 Callinectes sapidus
GACTCTGGCCACTAATCTTCTGACCTCCAGGGTGTTCTCTTAATATCAATAAAATAATCCTACCCAAAAACTGAAGGTAAAAATGTGTCCCCGTATTGAAAGAATTAATCACGAAGCCATCTTGTTTATGTTCTGAAACACAGTACATGACATTATATATATATATATATATATATATATATATATATATATATATATATATATATATATATATATATATATATATATATATATATTTTTTTTTTTTCAAATTGAAATCTTTTGGCATCCTCCTATGAATAGGCTGCCACTCTGTCAGACCTTTATTCATCTTTTTTTTATTGTGAACAGTACAAGATTGAAATTAACATGAGGCGCTTACAAACCTGAGCTGAGCTGTTTCCTTTGTTGTCGTCTGGTGGTGACTCTCCTCTCTCTCTCTCTCTCTCTGACTCTGATCTGACTTGGCGGCGTGCGTCACGTAATGTACGCGTTGTGTAGAAATGTCAAGCAGACATTCGGGCCTATCTATGACTTGGGCTTCGAACTCCGTAACAAAATAAAGCTATTGTAATGATGGTGTGAGTGTGTGGTGTTGCACACAGGATTGTTTTCTGCTTTTATCGATGTGAGAAAAGTGGTAGTCCATGGAGAAGGATAAACGAAAACAACCTGTCAGGACATGTATTATGTCATTTAGGTTTTGTAAAAACAAACTTAAATATTAGCTGCTCCTGATGCCACCCTACCGCCCCCTTTCGCCTCACCGCCCCCCAAGATCGTTTCACCGCCCCCAGGGGGGCGGTACCGCCCACTTTGAGAACCACTGATCTACGTTCTTTGAATATAACCTACTCCATTTCTCAGCTGTGTCAAGAGAACCATTAAAAAATACCACTATTTTTTGCTCCGAGTGGGGGTAAAAATGACTTACGGTCGGCCTTGTTCCTTCCACTCATTTTACGTGTTTTCTTTCGATAATCAGGTTTATTTGCGGCGTTTATGTTTATCTATTGTCTATCTATGCTCTTTGCGTACAACCTACTCGATTTCATTGCTGTGTCAAGAGAACCATGGAAAAATACAACTACTTTTTGTTCCAAGTGCGGGTAAACATGGTTCGGTCGTCCTTGTTTCCCCATTAACTTGCGTGTTTTTCTTTCGCTAATTCGCTTTAGTTTGACGTTTAAGGGATTATATACATGTTCATCTATTGTCTATCTATGTTCCTTACATATTATCTACTCGATTTCTTGGCTGTGGCAAGAGAAACGTGGGAAAATACGACTACTTTTTGCTCCGAGTGCGGATAAACATCACTTACGGTCGGCCTTGTTTCTTCGTTAATTTTCGCGTTTCTTTCAATAATTCGCTTTAGTTTGACATTTGTGGGGTTATATATGTGTTTATCTATTATCTATCTATGTTCTTTGCATATTACCCACTCGATTTCTTAGCTATGTCAAGAGAACCATTGAAAAATACCACTAGATTTTGTTCCGAGTGGGGGGTAGACATGACTTACGGTCGGCTTTGTTCCTTCCACTTATTTTACGGGTGTTTTCTTTCGCTAATCAGGTTATTTGTGGCGTTTATGGGGTTAAATACATCTTTATCTACAGTCCATCTACGTTCTTTGCATATAACCTACTCGATTTCTTAGCTGCGTCAAGAGAAACATGGAAAAATACAACCACTTTTTGGCAGCTGTTAAAATAATACTATGCTAGTTCCAGGCCAGCCATGCATGAGGGTGGGTGGGGTGTGTGTGGGGTGTCCGGCGGGATGGAGGCGAGTCAATGTCCTGGGGTAAGGTGCGGGGAGGTGCGCAGCGTCTAACCTATTGAAAAGCCTCTGCTTGAGCGGATGCGGGGAATTTCTACCTGAAAAACCCTCTGTTTAAAGTAAATAGCGGTATTTCACGATGTTTTTGCCGCTGTAGTGGCGTATTAAGACGATCTTTACCTGAAACACTGTAGGGTTCAAGTGACCAGCCGTGTATCAAGGTTTATGTAAGGTGAGTCACCAGCCAACACCCGCGGCGCCACCTTGGATTCTTATTTCATCGGTCATTTTAAGCCATATCTGTCAATCATTACAGGTACATCTTGCCACAGTATGCAGCTATGGTAATAAGCTTTCATATGAGCCATTCAGACATAGCTTTCGTAGTCAAGTTTAAGTTTAATGAAGGTGGGGGTAAGATAGGAGGAGGGGCCGTACCCCACCACGGGGCCTCCGCCAGCCGGCTCATTTATCAGGATATTTTCTTCGTTTCTGGACTGTTTATTTGGGATCAATACTCAAATTTAACGCTTTCTATGAATACTGCGGTGAGTTTCAAGTCATTTCCGTGCGTGTAAGGGGTAGAGATAGCTGTGGTTGGCGTTATTAGGGTGGTAAATAAGAGGGGATTTTTGCGCTAAATTTCTTGGAACGCCCAATGCCCTTTTTTTATTTAAGGCTGTATCAAGTTGTTATTATTTGCAAAAGATAGTCCATATACAATGATGTTTTCTGCCTAAATTTCAGTGAAATGAGTGGAGAGAAAAAGTGTTATTTAGCGGTGTCAAAGTTACATCAATAACTTATTTATCAGCCTGTCAATAGTTTATTTCTGCCTCTAACTCACTCTAAAGTGGTTAAAATAATCAAGAATAACTAATCAATTGTTTCGAAATGGGTTTTGGTTCCTTTGAAGTGGTAGTTAGTGGATATTTAACGAGTGTTAAAAAGGGTCATATTTTTATAAAACACGTTTTTTCCCGTAGAATTTCTTTAGAATTACTGTTGTTAGGAGTGTGTTTATACTTTGGGAATTAGTTATCCTATTTATCACGTCGGAACAGATACATTAGTTTGATCTGACATCGTTTTATCGGGGGGTCATTTTTAAAATGGTTTACGCTACGTAAATATAGAGCTGTGACGTCAT
>CM035192.1:4570106-4572606 GCA_020233015.1 Callinectes sapidus
AGAGAGAGAGAGAGAGAGAGAGAGAGAGAGAGAGAGAGACTCAAGTGAACATGACTCATAACAGCAAAAAAAAAAAAAAAAAAAAAAAAAACACTAACAGAAACATGGCGGCGTTTATACTTTCAAGAAATTTAAGAATGGCAGGGATCAGACAAAGCACGTACGTTAAACGCAAGCATTCCCAGAAACAGATGTTCCACGTACATGCGGCTTTCCGGAATGAAAAAAAAGAAGAAAAAAAAGTGAGCCATTACACTATTACGCAGCTCCTATTTTTGGCATCGTTTCTAAGGCTTAACCATCACCGCTCCAGTGGCCATGTTGAAGGGGGAATCATGTAAGGAAAAAGTTATGATTCTATTGAGTGTTGCTCACGTGGGGCTTTCTCGGTAGCTGGCGTGACGCAGACAAGCGAGACGAAGCACAAAACAGAGGCTTCTCAACACGAGGCGTTTCCCTTCAATTAACGTCAGTTTTTTTCCCTTTTGCTACGAAGAAGCGAGTGACGCGTCGATGTGTACTCGTGAGTGTTCTGGCCAGTCAGGGCGGGGTTAGCTATTATGGAGAAGGTCGTGTGTACTATAGAAGATTTTGAGCAGTAATTCGTAGCTTTAACAACTATCCTACATTCCTTATTCTATTTTTCTGTCTGTCAGCACAACATATACCAAACACGTTAGTTGAAATAAAATATTACCCTTCATTAAGTTCTTCCTTTATATTTTAGTAAGAAAAAAAAAATGCGAATTCTCAAGATGTGCGTCTCACTACTTTTTGGACTCAGTAACAAAAAAAAAGGGAACTCATCACATGGTTTAAATAACATAGCGGGCACTGATACACAGATGAACACCTGAGTAAGACGTACAGGGCGTTATGTATTTGGTAAGATCACAGTATGCTTTTTTTTTTTTCAAATCAAGACCCTATATGGAATATAAATATACGATGAAACCGCGCTGCCATGGATAATAACAACAGCACGGCTTCAAGGAGTATCCTTGTTCGGAAGAAAGGTGTTCGACTGCAGTTATGTGTTACACTGGGATAATCACAGGAAAAAAAACAAAAAAAGAAAATAGAGACAGCGAGAACAACAGAATAATACCTTATTTGAACACTTGCACCTCCGTACTACGTGTTGCGTGGCATGACACTAACAGTAGTTCTCCTTGTACTTGATTTTCTAAACAACGCAAAACCCGACCCATATTCCTTCCTCCAAACCTCGGCCCCTTAAACAAGTTCCCTTCCTCTAGACCACTTTCCTACAACGCACCTTCCTCCAAAAATGGTACAAGAGAAGCGTTGAAATAGGTACTGTATATCGACGTGGAAAACTGCAAACCAAGAAGGCAATTTGATATAAGAACTGATAACACCCCAGTATTGTTATGTTTGTGTGCGGGGCGAAAATAACCTCAGCAGGTAAAGCAATATGGACTGATGACAAGACGGAGAGGAAAGAGGGTAATTATGGAAGACCAACCAATGTTACGATCCGGTTGAGACATTGGTATAGTGACTCGACAGGAAACAACTTGGATTATTAATAACGCAAAACATGTTATTTTTATTTATTTATTTATTTATTATTTTTTCGTAGATCAACCCCTTCAGGACTGCGACGCATTTTCATATCTATTTCTCGATTTTATACAGCTTGAAAAATTCATGTGGGAATTACAATAGTATAGACTCTGGCCATTACTCTCCTGGCCTCCATAGACTCTTCCTACCGCCAATAAAATGATCTTATCACACTCAAATCTCACGATAAAAATGTGTCCCAGTACTGAAGGGGTTCATAGTGTGTGAAAGTGTTACGTCGAGATGGAGGTACAGTAGATGAAATAAGTCCTGTTTAAACCAAGCTTGTGCATAATGTCTCCTCACTCTCTATATATATGAGTGTAGCTAGATCTGAGCATGTGTATTCCTGTAAAAGCGCATTTCTCTCCTGATTTGAAGACTCGTTTTAGTGTGCCCAGCATTCTCTACCTCGTATTTGTGTACTTATTCTTTATTGACTTACTCATGTGAAAGCGTGTTATTCTGTGTACGTAAAAGTGTGTGTGTATGTGTGTGTGTATGTATGTGTGTGTGTGTGTGTGTGTGTGTGTGTGTGTGTGTGTGTGTGTGTGTGTGTGTGTGTGTGTGTGTGTGTGTGTGTGTGTGTGTGTGAAAGTGTGTATGTGAAAGAGTGTGTGTGTGTGTGTGTGTGTGTGTGTGTGTGTGTGTGTGTGTGTGTGTGTGAAGGTACCCAAATAACTGCATATAGAGAAGCTTAATAGCAATGAGTGGAAGTAGATAGGGTACTCACATCGATAGCAGGGTAAAGGTTCACCAATTACTAATATACCTTACCATTTTCTTTTGCAGATTTGAAATTATCATCCTTTTATTGACCAAACATGTACTGGTAGTGTAAAGAGTTCTGTGCTTTCACATTCTCACGCTGCAGGTAAAGCTATTCAAAATAAATTACGCTTACTTTTTG
>CM035192.1:4577606-4583965 GCA_020233015.1 Callinectes sapidus
GGTTTGAACCAGCACCAGTGACTGACAGATAATTGAGAGAGAGAGAGAGAGAGAGAGAGAGAGAGAGAGAGAGAGAGAGAGAGAGAGAGAGAGAGAGAGAGAGAGAGAGAGAGAGAGAGTAATTTTATTGCCATCGCTACAATAACAAGATAAATGGATGGATTAGATATCTATATCCACTCACAAGAAAAACAATCAATTATACAACAATAAAATAGAAGAAATAACCGTGGAGGAGCAAAATCTTTATATGTCTTAAGAATCTCTGTTACCTCCCCATTCTGTAACATCCATATAATTTGTTCAGTCATATCGTCAATGGCAGTGTTCCTAAATTTAGGGTGAGAGAGAGAGAGAGAGAGAGAGAGAGAGAGAGAGAGAGAGAGAGAGAGAGAGAGAGAGAGAGAGAGAGAGAGAGAGATACTTGACCTTGAAACGTGCTGGTTGGCCCACCTCGTCATGTACCGGGCCTCCATTACCTCACATCACCACCTCCACTAAACCCCATCCGCCCAAGGCTACCCCCGCCCATGCCTGCCGGCCACGGACTGCCAACATGTCGCGCCCACAACATCAACACTCCCTTAGGCCCATCAAGGCTGATCGCATCCCTCATATTGAAAACCCGAGATACAGAAATAGATTCACATAACTGGACATGCCGCTCTTGTAGACGAATCTCATTTTCTTTATCCTGATCGCATAATTCATTCGTTAGCGTTGACTTTTTTTTTACCTAAAAACTTTGCCTAAGTAAACTTTCGTGTACAATCTTCCATCTCAATATTCCGTAGGATTGATTTGATGCCTCCCGTGTCTTCCTTGTCTCCTACACAGCCTATCGACACTCCACCATCCACATGACTGCTACTGCTGCCCGCCCTCCAACTTCACAACCTCGCCCACTCAGTCCATTTACCTCAAATACTCGACATCTCATCTCCTTTTACACTTAACGTGATGGTGTTAAATGAATCTTGTTCAGATCACAATAAAGTAACGAAGTTGAAAAATGATATCAATCGCCACGAAGAAATATCATTGAAGTGTTTCGTTTTCTTGTGTGTGCATCCCTTATTATACGTCCAAACCCTAGTGATTGAAAAAAATATGCACATTAAAAATGAGTTACGGAAATGTTTTTGAGCTATACTGGAAAGAAAAGGTGAAGCACAGGTAACAGTTTATTTACTACACCAAGGTTACATTTGCTTCTCCATTATCATTTACCAATCACTTTAAACCAAAGCTGAAGGTATCACCCGAACACAGGCAGTGAGACCGGTTCGAGACGCCATGAAGAGTCCAGCTACTATCTCGAAACCAATTATTGCCTGAAATTACATGTGAACGGAGGGATACAAGATAAGATAACAAAATACAGTCACCCACGGAGTGATGGAAACGCATAATACTGTACAGAGTCCTCGATGTCACTATATCGCTAATGTGAATTGCACTTAGGCTTCAATGGAGTGGTTCACGTTGACGACTCAATAGTTCGAAAATTCAAGACTCATTTGCCTTTCCGGAATTTCAGTTTGTCCAAGTTTGTTTTAAAGTTCTGTTTAGATTCCTTGTTCTTCTTTACCTCATATTAGCAGTCTGTCTTTTACTTCAGCTCTTGTTAGTGGTGCCAACGTGTTCTACAAGTTTTGTCATGCATGGCTTCACATTTTCTTACAAAGTCTGGTGTGGTATTTTCGTCAAAGTTTCCTTCTTTTATATCCTTTTTGCTTTTTCTTCAATGTTTCTCTGGGCGTAGTAGTGGTTTCATCGCTACCACCACTTTCCATTTTCTGTTTGTAATCTTATTTTTTTCATAACTTTCGAATTATCGCAGATTCATTTCAACTAGATACTGATTTTTAGAAGACGAATTTGTTTCCCTTCTACTGTTTCGTTTTTAATTCCCTGTTGCACGCATGTCGTATTTCTCTAGGTCTACCATACCTCTCCTTTCTTTTTTCTACAGTAAAACTTGGGACATACGTTATAACTGAACTTGGCTTCGATGTTCATTATTAGTCTTTGAATCTGAGGTGGATGACATCCCTTGCCTCAGCACAGTCTCTAGAATTTACGTTCATCAAGTTTTCGCAGGCAGTCATTTATCGACAAAGTAATGTCTAATTAGAAGTTGCTGCATTCAGAAAAACACTTGATCTTGTCTCAATGATATCCTGCCGTGTTCCGTGTTAGTTTATTGCCTTAATAAGTACAACAGAGGCATGGTGCGACTTATGAAAATGAGGGTTATTACAAGCCAGCTGCTTCCGCCGCACCCTCATAGTTTAGACAAGTGTTGCAAGTGTGCCAAGTAAACTACCTTGAGCTCTTACTATATGACGACAATTGATGATCATTGTAATTAGCTTTCGCCCGATAACGCTTCAATAAAACATTGCGTTACTGTCGGCGCCCTGATACGTGGAAGCCATGATAGGTGTCTTCCCTCACCAGTCTGACAATTCCCCCTCCCCCCTTGCCCGCGTTCTGAACCCCAGGGTTCCGTGCCACAGGCGAAGCACACATCTATTCTTAAATATCAATGATTCCTGCGAGGGAGTCATGCGATAGAAGTGTGGGACATGGAAACAGACAAGGCGTTGCAGCACTAGAGACACTGCGGAAAGGTCGGGAAAGTTATCAAAGCACCTCAACCAAATTAGAATGGTAAAATATTGCTTATTATTACTATCATTATTATCATTATCATTATTATTATTATTATTATTATTATTATTATTATTATTATTATTATTATCATCATCATTATAATTATTATCATTATTATTATCATTATTATTATCATTATCATTATCATTATCGTTATCGTTGTCGTTGTCCTTGTTGTTGTTGTTGTTGTTGTTGTTGTTGTTGTTGTTGTTTTTCTTCTTCTTCTTATTATTATTATTAACAGTAGTAGTAGTAGTAGTAGTAGTAGTAGTAGTAGTAGTAGTAGTAGTAGTAGTCACTTTTTTTTTTGTGTGTGTGTGTGTGTGTGTGTGTGTGTGTGTGTGTGTGTGTGTGTGTGTGCCCGAGCGCGCTGGCGAGTGTCTTGTTTTCACCTTTTGATCACTCACCAAGTCCGCCTAACAAAAAATATTGAAGATAAGAAGTAGTCACCTCATGAAGCCCATTTTACAAGTAACATTTTTAAGCTCGTTCTTTCTCACCATCCCATCATTCATTGAAGGCTCTTGATTCACGCCCAAATAAAGCAAAATCAATATAGCCCAAATAAATATCGACAGTCTACAGTTGTAATTAACACTTCATTTACATTTTCTAGCTGGAGTGAGGAAGAATCTCTCCATTAAAAAAAATAATAAATCCATGGCCATGGTGGTTCCGGGGCTGCCCTGCTGGCTTCTTCTCATTATACGTTTCTGATACATCTAATTATACATCGCCGATACAGGTTCTAGGCGATCATTTGAAATTTACTCTACCCAGTGAAGATGAGAATAATCCATTAATTTTCCAACTCCTCCACGAGGCCGGAGACAGCTCATTTTCTCCCCAACTCGTGTCTAGAACCGGAATAGAGAGACGGACGCCACCAGACCGTAAAGTTGCATTCTTCACTATCAACTTTCTTGACCCCGAGACAACAAGGTCAGGTCATCTAAAAACACGAACTGATTACGCGGCATATGGCATGAATCTTAACCGTGGGAATATATTTTCGCCCACTAATGTTAGCACATGAGAAGTGGCCTTAATTGTTCCGGCCCTGTTTGTGTTTGTTGCATTTCATTGACTTTTTATTACGCTTTTTTCTGGAAAGCTAAAGCCATAAAAGTAAAAGTTTTTCATTGTTATAATTATTAATATCAGGAATTTCCTTTTTATACTACGATTTTGTGATTTCATTACGATGTATCTTTTTCTTCTAATCATCACTTACAACTTTTTAGACAATTATCTTTCAGCTGCACTCTCTTGAATACTTTTGTAGTCTGGAAGGAACAAATTTTATCTTGTATTGTAGCCTTTTTCCTCTGTTTATGCAAATAATTTCACTTCTATTTAACACAGTACTCTGAATTATATACAATGACAATAATAATATATTCATCATTACCTTACGCATCACTTTTGATGATTGGTGCTAAGGAAGCATGCCATATGATGTCCTAAAAAGAATCTGTCCGTTTTTTGTAATTTCGAAAAAAAAAAAAACACATGACAATAACTGACATATATGGTTATCAGCAGATGTACTGTACTCTTCATGAGAGAGAAAGAGAGAGAGAGAGAGAGAGAGAGAGAGAGAGAGAGAGAGAGAGAGAGAGAGAGAGAGAGAGAGAGAGAGAGAGAGAGAGAGAGAGAGACCTTCTCTGTGTTGCCTTACCGAACTTCTCACAAGAAATCAAATTATACGCACATGATTTTTAAAGAGTATTCAGTTTATGATTGAACCGTGTTATAAAAACTAGATTTTAAAGCAAATATTACATTACTCTTTGTTTATAATTTTTTAAGTAATCCAAAAGAAGTTTTATTCTCAAGTTGCTAATATAGAAAATACAAAACTGACATAAAGCATAAAGACCTGAGCGATAAGAACACACACTTTAAGAAGCCGGGAGAGTAAATGCACGCGTGGAATGTTGTCAGTGGAGCTAAAAAAGGGGTTCACCAAACTCACAAACTTCCACTAGAAGGTTTGGTTGATTCACGTGCTGGTGAGCCTCTGCTACCTGAGATGACTGGAGGAAAGGCCCAACCAGCAATCTCCTCGCCCCACCACCAAAGTAGTCACTTTTACATTCTTACAGCACAGCATTCGCATTCCTGTCACTATCCACACCAGACTCACACACTGGTAAATATCAAGGCTTTGGCTGCTACTGATGCTTTTAATTTGAGTAACTTTAATCTTACTAAACAATTAAAAACACGAATTAGAAAATTCAGTTCAGATATTTGATCATATTTGTTGTGCTACCCTTCAGAATCCTGATTCAAATTCTTATCAGAACATGTTGCTGAGCAGAGAAAAAGTTATAACAATCAGAGAGTTAACCTTATCAGCACCAGTATCCACATATCCGCACACGTCACACACACACACACGTCCATTCATAACACATTCTCCGCCACAGCCATCACACCCTCACTAATGTATTCAATCCAACACACCTAAAAAATGACTATAAACCATACCCACACATCTGCCGGCAATGCACACCATCGTATCTCAGAGCCACACTTAACATCCCTGCTACCCACTATTTCGCCATTCCACGCTGCTGTTTTTTGTTCCATTATGACCACCAACATTTTAGCCACACTCAAGTCCAGCCATAACTGCAGCATTCCATTACACGCCTCATCAAGCCACAAGATTACATTCTCTTCCTCACCATTTGATTTACTACTTTCCAATACAACATGCAAGGTTGGAATGTGATGATGGAAGACAACAGAAGATGAAACGGAAGCAGTTTGGTGGCTGGAATGGAATCTTACGAGAAAATAATGTATAAAGCTTCAAGAATTTACTTACAGACACTTCCTCTCGTAAATCTCGATATTCGTTTGGGATCATTCTTCTTTGGGACTGGTGCCATTAGTGATTATTTTTCTTGCCATCGTTTTATTGCCTCTGACAAGATTTCCTGAAACTTAGGAAAATGAATAGCGCTTTAACTATTAATGATGCAATTAATCCTTAATTTGATTACCTACAAACGATTTACAAAGCCAATAGAAAATAGCAAGAATCTGATGATTTACATAATTTCGTTAATCACTCGTGTTAGTGTGTTGTCTTCTCAGATTTCATATAACTTGAGGTTTGTTTAGGGGACCCAACTCATGCACGAAAAGTCCATTCATAAATCATTCCCTTCATAAAACATTTCGAAGAGCTTTGCCTCTATGAAACTGTCTAACAAAGAGTCATATAACACCAATGGACGAGTCTAAATTTTGTGAAAACTCCAAAACGTTTTTCAATTAAGGTTCCTCTCGAAGCTTCCAATATATAAGGAAGAAGGTCTTAATGGGTATTCAGGGAGTCGCGCCACGTCTTCCGACCAATTAGCAGCGTCTGAAATATTGAGGTAAACATGTTACGTGACGTTGCAAAGGTGAGTGAACTTTTTGCCTCGCTCGCCCACGTACGTACGTCAATTGAGACATCCCCTCAAAACCAATCAAACAGTGAAGTTATGAACTGGTGGTTGACTTTTATTTGCGTTTCGCCTCGAAGACTTTATCCATTTTTAGTGTTTGTGAGGGGAAGGAACGGGAAGAGAGAGAGAGAGAGAGAGAGAGAGAGAGAGAGAGAGAGAGAGAGAGAGAGAGAGAGAGAGAGAGAGAGAGAGAGAGAGAGAGAGGATAGA
>CM035192.1:4586401-4598007 GCA_020233015.1 Callinectes sapidus
TGTGTGTGTGTGTGTGTGTGTGTGTGTGTGTGTGTGTGTGTGTGTGTGTGTGTGTGTCAGCCTGTTAGCCCCTCAACCAACCAGCTAGATATATTACGTATCAGCCTGTTAGCCCCTTCAAACACCCAAATAGCCCTCCATCCATTCATCCATTCATCCATCCATCCCTCCCTCTTTCCAGCCAGCGAGCCAGCCAGATAGACAAACAGATGGAAAGTCAGAAAAAGTGACTGACGACAGAAAACAAAGATAAAGATAAACAGACAGACAAAGAGAGAACAAAACACTTCACACACAAGCCAAATCATTCATAATAAAATAACAAACGCGACAAATTCACCTTCAATGGCCGTGGTCTAGCACACGTCCGGTACCTCCGAGCTTCGTCTGTGCTCCTGAGGCAAGATAGCCCTAGGTAGGATCCAGTTCCTCGGTTTAGTGGGAGTAACAGCTAATCAAGCAGTAAAAACCTTGGCCTCTAAGCAGACCCAGTTTCCTTCACTTTCACGCATCAAAGAACCGAATGCATTTTTTCCCCTTTCATTATTTTTGCTTCTTATTTACCCTTAGCATCCGACGTGTTGCTAATGCATAAATATGTACTCAGTAGATACATGATTTACATATATATATATATATATTTTTTTTTGTAGAGAAAAGCATACACATTTTTTTTCTTTGTATATGAAACCATTTATAACAAATATACACTTCACTAGTGCTTTATTTTCATTAGTCTCCTCGTTGTGAAAAAAAACACATAAAAAAAACAAAGCGATAACTTTATCATTTTCGGCCAATAACAAGGAAAGTGAGCCGAACAACTTTAAGTACTATTAAAAAAGTACAGAGACTTCCTTAACTGAGACTAAGGAAAATGTCCACTGACAAAAAAGAAAACGATAATGCCATTTGTGTTTGACTTGTGGCGAGAGAGAGAGAGAGAGAGAGAGAGAGAGAGAGAGAGAGAGAGAGAGAGAGAGAGAGAGAGAGAGAGAGAGAGAGAGAGAGAGAGAGAGAAAGAGAATTTAACGCTTAATCTGTCCTTGACTTTTTTCCTTCGTAATAATCACATTAAAATCGTCTAATTGAAAAATCTTCCACACTTTAGGAGACACGCAAACCAGTAAGATAGAATTAGCTTTAACTGTAACGTGTCACCTCAACCCAGAACATGGAAAAGCAAGAATCACGGGAAGCAAAACAATGGGAAAAAATGTTGTCACTTCGAAAACAGATTGACTGATAAAAAACATCGAACACTCATTCCTCTCTCTCTCTCTCTCTCTCTCTCTCTCTCTCTCTCTCTCTCTCTCTCTCTCTCTCTCTCTCTCACACTTTTCTTAGTTTGGGTCTCGGTTTATAAGATGCAAATGTAGGTCACTTTTTCTGATTTTTTTCTTTTCTCATTCTTTCTTGTTTCTACCTGTCATTTATTATCTCCTGTTAATTTGTTTTCCTATCACTCTCTCTCTCTCTCTCTCTCTCTCTCTCTCTCTCTCTCTCTCTCTCTCTCTCTCTCTCTCTCTCTCTCTCGAAAATAAGCTTCCACATCCCCCTTCTATCTTACACAATAGCGTTAATAGAAGTTTGTTCCCCTTCAGTAAACCCTTCTCTTTCATCCCCCAACACCTCATCCTCACCTTTACCACCACCATCATAACCTTCGCCGCTACCACCACCACCACTACCACCATCACTAATACCAACACCCATGACGATTTAATCAATCATAATGTTATTCTCAACATTAATGACTTCACAACTTTAGTATCTCAAATTCCCGGCTGCACGAACTCCTTTCTCTTCTATTCCGGAAAGTCCACCTGTCTCCACCTTAACCTTGTCACTCCTTACATCCACGCACCACCACCACCTGCACGTGTCTTTCTCAATGCCTTCATCTATTACTTTAACATTTCATCATTATCTTTTATTTCATCACACGTTGCAACAATGGCAGCATTAAGGCATCTAAATGCATATCATGTATTTCATCTTTTTTATAACTTTATCTGCAATGCTTTTCTTTTCCTGTGTGTTAGGAAATACATGGTAAGGAGTGCTGGGTAAATAAGATAGGTAAGTCCCTTGCGTGACGGTCAGGTAGCATCAGCATTCAAGAAAAACGTCTTATTTCCCTAAACCTTCTAACGTGAGACCTTCAGGAATGGATGCGAGCAGACAACCATCGCGAAAAAAGGAGAAAAGATCGTCTGAACTAAGAAAAAAAAAGAAAAATTGAAAAACGCCACTCGTTTACATTAATCATTCATATAAATACACGGAACTATAGGCAAACAAAGAGAAGACGAACTTGACCATCATGTCTTACACACATCTCACACCTGCACTTAAAAGATAGATTCCCCAACACGATCTGTGATACATAAGTATACCTCTTCTTTCTTCTCCTCCTCCTCCTCCTCCATACCCTCTCATCTCACATGAAGTCGTCACCATCTCTTGCATTCCTCCTCATCTTATTCTCATTTTCGCCACCAACCAACAGATCTTGTAATACACGAACACAACCTTGTCTTGCTTCATTTTTCCTACCACGTCAAATCGTCACTACCACTTGTATTCTTCTTCGTCTTCCCTTTCTCTTCAACACCTCCTCCACCTCCTCCTCCTCCTCCTCTTCCCCCTCTTCCCTGGAGCCATCAGCACGCTTCCGTACTTCCCGTTCACAGGCCCCCACCCCCCTTCCCCCGGGCATGCAGTCTCTCTCCCGGACACCCGCTTGTCAGAATAGATCACGAACTCTCTTTGCGAGCTCTGATTACCGTGGCTGATATCTGTACTCTGCTGTCTCGGGTCTGGTGGGGAGCTCTTCCTCTTGTGGCGTGTGGAAGGAGGGCGGAAAAAAAAAATGACTGACCGGGAAATGAAGAAGAGAACAGAGAAGTACGAGAGTGTATTAATTAATGAGTAAATGTAGTGCGTAGATGTAATGTGTGGCAGGAGCGGTGGGAGAAAAAAAAGTTCATGGCTGTGGTGAGCAAGAAGAAAAGATATGTACGATTTGAATGTATAAAGTTAATAGTGAAGAGGAGTACATATGAAGTTTTTATTCGAGAGGAACGAAAAAAAAAAGAAATCTAGATACGAGTAGGAATGAAAATAGGGAAATTGGTAAGAGATTGTATTATGCGAATAAGGAAAACACAGATAAGGAGTATGGGTGCAGCGGCTGAATAAAAACAAGGAAAGTAGTGGGTAAGTAATGGAAAAGACGGAGAATACAAAAAGTAAATGATGATAAAACTGGTGCGCCGTGTGAGAGGTGTGGGAACATTTAAGTTGATAAGAATTGAAGATTGAGAAAGATGTAGGAAGATCAATTCAACAACGTTCAGCACCTCTAAGACATTCCTGGTTGTCTATCGCCACTTTCAAATATCATGACTAAAATGTGTAAATAGTATTCTTCAATCCACTTTTTTCTTGTAATTAGATTATATATATAAAAAAACAGGTTACATTAAGACTGTAGGACTAATTTTTTGCTCTTCATTTTACAAGTAAAGAAAACTGGCAAGGGGCAAAAAATTTAAGACAAAAAGAAAATGAGACAAAAGAAGCATTCAACTTTTGCCACGGCTCCCCAAAATTATCAGAATAAAAGAGATCAAGTGGAGTCATTCAATTCACCTTCCGAGGGAATGATTTTGAACGGTTAAGCAAATGACTGCACGGAAAATTTTGGGAAGAATAAAGAGGAAAAAATAAAGAGTACATAAAGACTTAGTTAACCACAGTTATGTTATGCTATGTTATGATTGGTCACGTTGGGTTATGTGAAGCGAACAGTGAAAAAAAAAAAAACGAGATATGCAAACGCAAAGAAAAAAAGAATAAATAAACGCTAAAAAGGTTAAAAAATGGAAAGGGACAAATTTGTAGGTTTGTATTGACTGGTGGGGCAAAACGAAGGTTATTCATCCCTCGACCTATTATCTTTTGGCTTCTTGTGTGTAGTGTGTGGTCTTCCCCAAAAAAACCTGCCTCCTCATTCGTGGAAATCGATTCGCTAAGTTGTGTAAGTCATTGATAAACGCTCAGGGGGAGGAATTATTACCGTCTTCTGATTGACTGTAATAAGTGCGTTTATGATAATCCTGAAAACTGTATCCCGATTTTTAATGCATGACTGAGAGAGAGAATGCACCATGTTATTATTATTATTATTTTTTATTTATTTATCGAATTGTGTTAATAATGACGGTGGTGGTGGTGGCGGTAGTAGTAGTAGTAGTAGTAGTAGTAGTAGTAGTAGTAGTAGTAGTAGTAGTAGTAGTAGTAGTAATAGTAGTAGTAGTAGTAGTAGTAGTGAAAATAATAATGATAAGTATAACTGATAGACAAGAAAAAAAAATCAATATGAACGCGATGATGAAGAGGAACAAAACGACATAGAAAAAGAAACCAAATATCAGATAACATCAGAGGGAAAGAAACGCAAAGGAAGAAAAAAGAAAGGTAAAGAAGGAGAGAAGAAAGGTAAAGAAGCTAAAAAAGAAATAAAAAAAAATCCATATGGCAGGTGTTAAGTTGAGTGAGCTTCCATGCGGCCTGACCGACGGCTTCTCTGTCTAGTGAGTTTATTCTTTCTTCTGCCCGCTGAGGTCGACCCGGCTGGCAGGTGTGGTCGCGCGTGTCGCCACCGGAGGCTCGCAGGTGTCAGGAGCCATTGAGCGGAACCTCCTCTCTCACCATCCACCGGTCTGACCGCCCCCCGCCGCTGTGCCTCAGGCGTGAGAGGAAACAGACAGGCACTGCGCTCTCTCTCTCTCTCTCTCTCTCTCTCTCTCTCTCTCTCTCTCTCTCTCTCTCTCTCTCTCTCTCTCTCGACAGATAGACAGACAGACAGACAGAAAAACAAACACTGGTTCTGAAGATGTTTCTTATTCATATTAAGATGGTTTTTCTATCTCACAGACAACTAACTATTGGTGTGTATCTCCTCTTTTTTGTTTGGCCATCTTTCCTCCACAGACAGTCTTGTTGTTATCTGTGTTATCTCTACTTCATAAATAAGTGTATTTTGGTAGCACTTTTTAGTGGTATACAGATATCCGTTATTCTTCATTTACTTTTACTTTTATATACTAGCACTGTTATTCAGTTCTTTACAAACAGACGAAGCTTTTGATCACACTTTACATCTCTCTCTCTCTCTCTCTCTCTCTCTCTCTCTCTCTCTCTCTCTCTCTCTCTCTCTCTCTCTCTCTCTCTCTCTCTCTCTACTCCACCCACACACACAAGCGTCTCTCTCAATCTCCTAACACACCGGTGCTGCTCTTTACAATCAGCAGGTACTACACTCTTATCTACTGACAAGCACTTTTCTTTATCTTTACGAATTAAAAATATACGCCGGCAAATCTTGTTCGTGGGTTTGCATTGTACTCTTGACTCACTTTGAATAATCTTTCGTGTTTGATTCTCTTCACAATTCGTCGCATCTTTCCGGCACTGCTTTGCTTCATGATCACGTGGCAGCGGTGTCGCCTCCACCGCCCCAGGGAGCTGCTGAACCTAAGATCCGGATGACTCGGTAGTTCTCTTCGCCGACGGTAGACACGAAAGCACGTCACTGTGTTACTTAATTAGTTCTTAATCGACCATGCGTCAGAGTTTTTTTTTTCTCTCTCTTTTACAGTGACAAAAAAAAAATTGGGATGAAAAGATCTCTTGGATGAACTCTAGAATATGATGACGTTATATGATGAGTTGCAGACGGGATGGATGGCTTAGTTTAGTGGTCAGTCACCCCGGTGGATACCTAACAGTACATTATCTTCTCATTTTCTTCCATTCATCTCATTGTCTTAAAACTAAAAAAAAAAAAAAAAAAATGAAATTAACATATACACGTCATTATGAAAAGTTACATCTCATCAGTATTGTTGTCCTACAAAGAGTTATGTCTTCTGTATATATATAAAAAATTGTACTATTGACGCTAGTAGAAACTAAAATAAGCAGGTGTCTTTCAATTATAGCTGTTAAATTTCTTACTATCATTAGCAACAAAAAAGGTGATTAACTTAATTTGCAAAAAAATATTTGAAATGCATCTATATTATTGCAATGGAAATAATTTGTGTGTATTCCTGCTTTCATTGGCATAGTTAGTCAACATAATGCGGTTCAAACAAAAAGACTCTACGCCTTGGTAGCTACTCTTAATGTATCTAATTACCTCAGCAGAGGGACTAGACTTCTTGTTTTTTCGTCGCGTCGTTTAACAACAGCGAAGAAACGAAGTGAATGAATTTATCCGCGCACCAAAGACCAGCCGCAGCCTGGTCTCTCGCCGGCGGCCGCGTGGAACAGGCAAATGTCCGTCAGTTGTATTTTTTTCGTCTGCTGTTTCCGAGACAAAAGCTGACCAATTAGAGTCCCAGTGGAAGGAGTCAGGGACAATGGCGTTCATTTACAGCAGCAACACAGCGTCGGTATTGTTCACTTTGTGTTGCGAGTACCGTCCACGGCACATATTAAAACACTTTCCTCGGCGCCACACAAGGGAAGCGTGTGTTTGGCTAAGACTCAGGTGTTTGAAGGGCGCCCTCCTCCACCACAACGCGCTGCCCCGGGATGCTATTGAGTGCACTTCTAGTTCTGCAGACACAAATTGTAACACTTTCTTTAAGGTGGGCGTAAGGTCGGATTTCCTGCTTGCTTGTGTTAAGCTGGTGAATGACTGTCGTGCATTGGCCAAGACTTACTTATTCGATTACGGTAACACCATATCATAATGACTCTCTTTCATTGTTTTCTTTTCTCGGCATACCAGAGTCTTTCTTCTAACACCAAATAAATCATAGTATTGAAAAATAAATTATGCATGTCTAAAAATATTATATATACCTTGCTTCAATACTAAATATCATTTGCTTTCATCATTTACTTTTTTCTTGACCTTGTTCATATTTCAGGAACTCATTGTCAATATTATGTATTAACAGTGTGGGTGTGAGAACAAGTCCTTCTGTCTGCTGTCTCTTTACTCCTTCTGCCTGCATTCAAACAAGAATCCCAGTTGTCATATCGGTTTTAACAACGAACGATACATTGGAACGATACAAACGAAACTTTCTTTACCCTATTCAGTACAGCAGTCTCTCCCTTCCATACCTTAGAATCTTCCTTATATGTCCGAACGAGTCATAACATCGTAGAAAACTTAAAATACGCGATGACAATCTCAGAACCAGGTGGACAGAACACACTTTACACGTCAGAGCTCCCAACTTTCACCTCGTGGTCGCTTTTTTTTTTGACACTTTGGATGTTATCAGTGCGTCAGCGGCTGATGAGATCCTGATTGGGACACGCTGCTGCCTCAATGGGTAAGGTGATGATTAAAAAACGTACTTAGCTTCCATAGAACCCTCTACCTGAGAAGCCAACGGTACTTCAGCCACGTGAGTTACTGCCCTCGAGCATCATATTACACGCCAAAAACTCATCTGGCAACCGAGAAAATCAGCACTTAAGGTGTAGTGGATCTGTAATCTAGTGTATCCCATCGCCGTATAAGGAGGAGCCGGCGCTGGTAGGGATAATTGAAGATAAAGCATATAAGGCGGAGAAGTGATGTTCGCCACGAGGCTGCTTGTAAGGTGCGGGTGGTCTGTCGCTCCGCTGCAGGACGTCTTGTTCCTTACCCAATACAACATGGCACGCCGCACCGGTATCCTTGGCCCTCCGCGGAGAAACGAGGTGCGCTAGTGTGTGTCTGATATAGGAGTCAACTAGCCAGCGGGGAAAGGCTTACTGGTAGGAAATGAGGGTGAGGCAGTGAGATGATGATTAAATGAGCTGATGACAGGTTGAATTAGAGCAGGTAACTCACTCCATTATAACGAAACAATGGTGGTAATTTGCGGGTCTTAATTAACTTTGTGATCCCGAGACATTGAGGTGATAAGTGGGATAAGTGGTATGGCGTGGGAAGATTAATGTGATGGTAAGCCTCGTTTGCATTCGAAGCCTCAAATGCGGGGCTCGATACACTTTCCGATATGAAGCACATTCTAGAAATGGTAAAGACGTGGTGGTATAAATCAAATCAATAGTAAAGGATATATTTTCAAAAGTAATTAAGTGGTTGCTTTTAATCACACGACGCCGTTGGGTAAGGTCGGTCTCTCTCTCTCTCTCTCTCTCTCTCTCTCTCTCTCTCTCTCTCTCTCTCTCTCTCTGTCTCTCTCTCTCTCTCTCTCTCTCTCTCTCTCTCTCAGACACCTGCGTATTATAGCTATTTGTCACAGCTTTTTTGTCGCCAGTGAGGCAGGTTGGCAGAGACGAACGGCTGACCGGGTTTTGCGGTGGTGGAATTGGTCACCTGTGATGCCGGGCTACCCACCTGCAGCACCTGCACCGCCAGGGACTCACGACCTCACGACGACTCACTCACACTCACGCACTTGATTTTTTTTATATCATATCCTGTCAAGTTGGTTTGGTCTCAGAAAAATATGTAAGATAGAGCTCGATTAATCAAACCAGCTAGATTATTTATTATTCATTTCATAAAAATATCGAATAAATTATGATTCTTTCCTCCCAAAATATTGTAAGAAAAGTGAACATCGGAAAAATATGATATAGAAAACGTCACCAATCAAAAACTGGCGCCTGTATTCCTTACACGTATTTTTTGTATTCCATACAGCATTGTAGGAAATGTGGAGCTCTGTCACGAGCTTAGAAAGAGCACATGTGTGAAGCTTTAATTAAGCACGAAACGTGACCTAGACCAGATGAGAGGGATGGGTAAATGAAGCAAGAGAACCATTTTATATAACCTAACCTAACCTTGTATAACCTTCACTTTTTGAGCCTGACAATCTTTAATCCTGTTTTAGTAAATATTCAGATCGTATTTCTTATAACATTACAATATTAAGTCCTTACGTGATGATTTCAGAGCAAGTTTGTAATAAATCTAATGGGTATAACATTTTAAAAGTTAGTGCATGTAGTTGTCCTCATTGTCATTCTCCTAACGTGACTCTTATCAGTAACCTTTAGATTACTAACTTTTTACGTGACTGGCTTCAGGGATCTGGTCTTGTGTCTGTTACTTCTGTGGCAGAGAAAGACTTGATGAAGCTTTGTTCGTCTCGTCGCCCTTACCTGTTTGCTCACATCATCCCCGACCCTCGCCCATCTCCGCATTCCCTCCCCCACACAAAGAAGCCACGCCGCCCTTCACTACACGCCTTCTTGATAACTTTCTGGAAGCCTCAATGAAGATCCTCCTGCCTGATAATAATAGATAATCGTTTCTTTGACCCCGCAAGATAAGACTGGCATTTCTGCACGTCTTCATCTTTTTTTCTTTCCGGTCAGTAAATCGGATCGAGCATAATAATCACCCACTGTGGCATACCTTTCGATGTTATAATGTTTGGTCTGCGTTTTGTATTAATTGAAATACCTCCTTGCATTCACGTGTGCTTGCATCTTTTGAGTTCATGAAAGAGATCAGATCTTCCTCCTCTTCCTCCTACCCTACCCCCTTGTTCTCCTCTCCCCTCCTCCCTCTCCCCCCCTCCTTAATTCTCTCCTCCCCACCGTCCTCTTTTTCGCGAGCCGTGATGAGGGCGGCATCAGGTGTTGCCTCAGCTCCTGCCGATCATGGATGCGTGAAGATCAACACAAGAGCGTCAAACACAAAGTCTGTGCCAGTAATGATATGCAAAGTCAAACAGGGAAACGGGACCCGATACATAAAGTGAGGCAAGGTGGAACAGGTCTCTCATGAAATTTTTCGTCGGAAGGGCCGCTTAAGAGGAGGAAGAGAGCCCCAGAGAGTGAGACTGCTCCACAGGACGGCCTCTCAGCCCTCACCGCGAGCACCCAAGGGTCACGAATCCCTGGGAAATCTGAGGAGGGAATAAGAGGACAAGTGGAGCTACGATGAGGCTGGGTCTCCTGCCTCTACCTGGCCCACCTGAGTTTTATTGATCGTTCGGCTTACTAGCAAACTGGAGGATGTGTGGAGGAGAACGAAAGTGTGAAGTGCACAAGAAACTCTGGGTAAGATTTTGACCTACCCGGAGAAATGGTACAATAGAATATCCAGATCTCTCTCTCTCTCTCTCTCTCTCTCTCTCTCTCTCTCTCTCTCTCTCTCTCTCTCTCTCTCTCTGGAGCCTCAAGTCCTATGGAAAAGCAACTAATGTTGATTTTCCAGTCCTAATTCAGTACAGCATCTTTCTTCTTGTAATCTGAAGTAAGGAAGGAAGAAATAAACTCTCACTTTTTTCCTTCCTCTTCTTTCTTCTCTTCTCTCCCTTCACAATCTTCCTCAACTTTTTAATTGGTTTGATCTTAGCCTTATGGATTCATTCTTAGCATACAAGCTCTTTTTTTTCCTTCAAGTTGGCATTCTTTGGCCAAACGAGGGATAGGGGAGAGAGAAGAGAAGGGAGAGGAAGAGGGAAGGGCAAGAACAAAGGAATAAGAGAAAAGTGGTTAAAAGAACAAACATTTAAGCCTCTGGTGAAAAAAATAGTTTACTTTATCCCCTTTTTTTTCTTGTTTCTATGTTTTCTTACCTTTTGTCCCCCCTCGTGGGTCTTTTTCCCTTTCACTTATTTTTTTTCTTCTTTTTGTTCTTCGTTCTTTGTCCCTTTTTCCTCTTTCTGTGTCTTGTCTTTCACTATTTTCTCTCCAGTCTGCGTTCCTCAATCTTTTCTTCTCGTATTTTCTCTCGTTTTTACTCAGCCCTTCGTATTTTCTTTATATTTCTGTATCTTTCTCTCCCATTATTTTTCTCTTCTTCCTACACGCTGCTTCATTAGATTAGGTTATATTACGTTGGATAAGTTTCCTGTTTTTTTTATTGCAATTGTTTTTGTACAATTCTCTCCTTTTCTTCTTCTTTTTCTACTTCCTGCTTCGTTATTCCTCCTTGCTCCACTTGCTCTTTCTAGTTCCTGTTATTCCACAACTATTTCTTCACTTTCCTCTTCAGTTCTTTCACAGTCCTAACATTTTGCGTCTCTCCCTTTACTCCGTTCACTGAGGCTGCAAGTAAACACCCAAACAACGACGATGAAATAAACCCAAGAAAACTAGAAAAAACACATCAATCACTGATAAAAGATATACATGTAACAAAACACCTGGCATAAAAAGACAAGCGAATTCTCACTAATTAACAACTAAACGCATGGATTCACTTGCAGAGTTAAAGAGAATGTGAACTGAAAGCTGCAGGTGGAAAAAAGGATAGAATTAACGAAGAGAGTAGCAAAAATAACAGTAAAACAGGTAAAGGAAGTAAGGATGTGTTAGAGGGACCGCCAGTCATTAGAACTTCAACATAAGAAGAGGAGGAGATACATGTAAACACCGAGGGGTAGGAAAAAGGGGGGAAAAATATGAAAGTGGGAAGATTAACGAGGAGTAGAGAAATACTGCTTTGGGTCTGGGCTTTCTGTTGCTTCCAGGATAAAAAAGAAACCTCATGGAAAAGCAAGCCATGAATGTCTGGAAAGATCACAAGTCGAGAAAGCAAGAGAGAGAGAGAGAGAGAGAGAGAGAGAGAGAGAGAGAGAGAGAGAGAGAGAGAGAGA
>CM035192.1:4623406-4637965 GCA_020233015.1 Callinectes sapidus
ATTGCACTATTTCATTCCTCGCATATATAAAATGAAACATCATAATTTGAGAAATGATGAAATTCCTGTAATGTCCACTTTTTTCGTTTCACCCATGAGTTGAATAATGTGTTTCTACAAGACTAGTAATCGTGCACTGTGAGGTGATAATCTTACAGCTTGCTCATCTAATATAAGAAGATTCTCAACAGGCTTTTTATAGTCTTGTTTAATAAGTCAAGTAAATTTATATAGTAAAGTATCCTTACTAACATTACGCGTCATTTTAGGTCACTAGGCTCTTTCTCCATACATATTTTAGTTTTTTTTTTTTTTTTTTTTTTTTTTTTTTTTTTTTTTTTTTTTTTTTTTTTTTTTTTTTCTTTTTAAAGTTTGTTAGGAATACGGTGACGGTGAGGAGTGTTCCTGGTGGATATGCTCTGACTGCCTTCTCTCTGATTGTTTTTAAGAATTTTATTAAAACTGTTAATTGATGTGAAGATGTCAACCTTTATCTCAACTCCATATCTCAGAAAAAAACTGATTTTCTTTTAATTCAGTGAGTTTAATGATCCATACTTAACATTACTGCAATGCATTATGTAATCAAAGAAAGACATGTATTTCTTCACATTTCTTTATTTAAATAACATGGTTTCCCATATATACATGATAATTAGGTACAATCACCATCTGACTGGTTATATGTGCAGTATTCAACAAACCAAATTACTTCCTTTAATACAGCCACCACTCCCCACACTGAGAATAATGGACAGCACACCAGAATGATTCATATAATCAATTAAGTACACAATATGTCCGTTTCATTCACACCCTTCATGGCAAGATTCCGACACTAATACATACATTCTTTACATTAAGCTATGTAACTACTGGTCCACCAAGAAGTATCTAACAAAAATGCAATATTTACATAGTTGAGACAGATCTCAAACTGGTCAAACTGAGGTATGGCAAGAACAAGTTACATGTTCTCAAAAAATATACATCTGAAAACAAGACCACAAGAAGACAAAGAAATTAACTCAAAATCTCCTTAACTTAAGAGTAAAAGAATTCCCTTATCAATGGCTCCAATGAATACTTAGATATTCACAAAACACTGACAGGGATTTGCATTGCACGTTGTATTGTGGAGAACAGAAAGTAACACACATCACACAGCCCTCAAAGACGCCTCACAGTAATATATACAACGCCACTCCAATACATCACAATATATACTTATCAAGGCACATACTGAAATGGCACATGGCAAGACTTTTAGTGTATAAATTAATATATACTTTAAATGCATCCAAAACATGCTTCCAACACTAATGCCTTTTTTTGTGTAGTGTACAATATGCACATTTATACAGTACAAACCAATACGTAGAACAAAATATTTTAGGGTTTTGATCATAGACTCAACCCAACAACCCAACCCTTCACGAGTGTGAGCCATCAGCTTGCACTGCAGAACACAGACCCCAGGAGGAGGGATCATATTCACCCTTCATAGAACCTCTCTATGGTCTCACAGTATTTCTGGACGACAACGGGCCTCTTCAGCTTCATGGTTGGGCCTGCAAAAATGTGTAGAGTTTACTATGAGACTGTTATTCAAACTAAATCCTTTACTACTTTTAAAGCTGCTACAGAAACTCAGCTAATGTCTGCTGCATATTGAGTAGTAGTAAGACAAATGAGTGTAAAGATGGCAAGGAAAAATGCACGCACTCTCTGAAGAAGACATTCTGTGGAAACGTTGGAGTAGAGTATCCCTGACCCAGCCCAAGTTTTTCCTTACCATCTTTACACTCTGCTGCATATACTTCCATTCTTTGTTTGAGAAAATATTCAAAGTACATTATGTTCTTAAAACTCCAAAAGGGATAACTCTTATCTTAAAGTTGTTTCTTATTCATTACCTTTGTAAAAAACAATCACAACAATAAGCATTCCCTAAGATTTAATAAACACCATATCAAAACCTTAGTCAATGAAGAATAAAGCCAATTATCAAACAATGAATGCTTACCCAACTCTCCACCGGGGACAGAGAAATCTCTGGGAAGAATTGTCCACTTCTGTATTCTTTGAGCATTGGAAGGAGCCAGCTTGTTTGCTCGATCAATGCCTTCCTGAATGGCTCTCATCACATTGGCATCAGGTCCCATCAGGATGTCCTGAAGGGTCTTCGCTGATGATCCAACACTGCGGCACCACTCAATGCAGGCTGGGGTCAGGCTGTCCATGGGCTCACCACTATCCAGGTTCATGTTGGTCTGAAAATGAATCATGAGTATGAATTACAATCACTTGCATGACCTAAATATCTAAAATAAATTCCAAAGTTTATCTGAATCAAGATTTACATTACTCTGGAAAAAACACTTGACAGTAAAACATCTACTATCTAAGCACAACTTATAGTTTGAGGATACTACATAAGTGAATGTTTATAATTATTTAATAAACGAAAATAATAAATACCTTAATAGTTAGCAGGACTGACAGGAATTTCCTCTTGTCCCCAATGAGCATACTGTTACTGAGGCATGGCAGCTCCGCCTTCAGGTTGTCCTCCAGCAGCACCGGGGCAATATTCTCCCCTCCAGCGGTGATGATGAGCTCCTTGATGCGACCAGTGATGAAGAGGAACCCATCACTGTCCAGTCTGCCAATGTCACCAGAGTGAAGCCAGCCCTCGTCATCAATGGCCTCATGAGTCTTGTCCTCCATCCTCAAGTAGCCCATGGACACATGCCTGCCACCCATGCATACTTCACCATTTCCATCCATGTCTGGCTTGTCTAGCTTTGTGTAGCAGCCCGGCACAGTGCGTCCAACACTTCCTATTTTGAAAGCTTTCTCCAAGCCTATTGTGTGTGGCCCTGTAGACTCTGACATTCCATAGATTTCAGTAAGAGGAATGTCAAGGCTATGGAAGTACTGAACTATATCTGGGGCAATGGGTGCTGCACCTGAGAGGAACAGTTCACATCGGTCGAGACCAAGAACACCTTTGATTTTCTTGAAAACAACAGCATTGGCAATGGAATATCCAAATGGTTTTGAGAAGTCTTGCCTCTGCTTACGAATATTTGCTTCTAATCCAACAGACTTGGCCCAGGTGGCAATGGATTTCTTTACTCCAGTTGTTTTGCGGCCAACTTCCATCATCTTTTCGTGTATCTTTTCCCATACACGAGGAACTCCTAGGAACCTAGTAGGTCTCACTTCTTTCAGAGTCTGTCCCAAGCTACCTTTCAAGGCATCTGGTTGAGCAAAATAGCAGGTGGCTCCAGCATACATGGTGATATAGACATCAGCCATTTGTGCTGCAACGTGGGAGAGTGGTAGAAAACTAACCAGATTTTCTTTTCCTGCATGGAAATCTGCATTGATGCAATTAGCATGGGCTGTCCAGGTAATGTTGTCATGGCTCAACATCACACCCTTGGGTGGGCCAGTAGTGCCAGAGGTGTAGATGAGTGTGCAGCACTGGTTGACAGCAATGCGTCGCAGCCTTGCCTCAAGTTCTGTGTCAGGCTGCTGCTTACCCAAGGCCATAGCATTTTCCCAGCTGATGACACCCTCCACTGTGGGCTTGCCAGTGTACTGAATGATGGTGCGCAGGCTTGGGAGGCGGCTCTTAATCTTCAATACTTTGTCCAATTGCTTCTGATCCTCAACTAACCAAATCTGAGCTTCACAGTTACGGGCACAGTGTTCACAGGCCTCAGGAGAGTTGGTAGTATATATCCCTGCAGCAAATCCACTGAAAGGTAAAAGTACATTACAATTATATCTGACTAGACTGCAGAAATAGCATTAACAACAGGAGCTCTTAGATTCCTCCAAAAAACTACCATTCCTCTCTATTGTTTTTGACATGAATTGCTGATTATTTACATTATCAATCATACACTGGAGTGTAATAATACAGCATAAGAGTTTCAGATGAATTATTTCAATTACTAAGCAATATTAAACATTTATATATGACATGGTTTAATAAAGGGAAGCATGAAGTTTATAATGTTATATATAATATGGAATCATGCATACTTCCCATTTCATAAACAATACAGTACAATAAGTCTTTTTTTCATACCCAGCAAAGATGGCAGCAAGGTCACCAATGAACCATTCAGGGGAGTTGAAGCCCAAGATGCAGACTCCATGGTACGGCTCCAGTCCCAGCCTGATGAAAGCCTTGGCCATGATCCGGACCTGCTCATAGTACTCCTTGTAGGTGGTGGCCTTCCACTCACCACCTCGCTTCACACACATAGCATTGGTGTTGGGATATCTGGGAAGGACAACATAACATCAAATAAATGAAAAGTGCACAAATATAAAACTGCATTATTGTGTACCAATTGTAATGTCACACTCTTATCTTGCTGCCAATGACAAACTTTACATAACTACTGCTGTATTCAAGACTTACTTTTCAGCCGCCTTCTTCAGGAGGGTGGGCACGGAAACTGGAGTGTGGGCTGAGGGGCCCTGGTCTCCAATCTTGACCTTGGTGGCTCCATTGGGCTCCCAAGTCTTGATGTTGTCTGTTGGAATTATCTGGTCTGGTCCTGAAAAAAAGAATAAATAAATTGTAATGTGTTTCACAAAGTTCTTGAACATGCTTTCCAGACAGAGAAACTAATAAAGTGAGACTTGTGGAAAGTAAAGTCCACTGGCCATCACTTACCATACAAACATAACACAAGAGTAAACATTATACATTTTGCAATGCTGTAAATGAGTAAAAAAACCAATTTTTTTTTAGATAACTTCAGTTTTCCTTTATTTTATTGAAATTCATGAAAAGCATTCAAAACTGTCTGAATAGAAGGGATCATGTTTGGTGGCTCTTAGTGATGTGCATCCCTGTTCCCTTTCAAAACTATTAAGTCATATAATGGCAGAACACCTCTGCAGCCTGACCAAGGGAGAGATCTACAAGCATACTATTGGTGATCGGTTGCTGCGGCGGTAGGTGGTGACGGCAACTGAGGCCTGTAATGTCTTGACTCACTCTTCCCTTGAATAGTTGTAATACTAATATAACCTTGAAAAATCCAAATGATCTAAATTTGTTACCATTACAATAATAAAAAAATGTTCCCCAACTACAACTGGCTGCTACTCTGTGGAACCCCACCCTGACCACTATGACACTTGGATTTAATTGAATGATCGATCGACTCTACCTTGACAACGCCATTTAATACTTAATAAATGACACCTCTCTGTCTTGGCGCCACACTCACCATTGAGGTATTCGTCCTTCCTGACTGGCGTCTTGAACATATCTGGAGTGGGAGATGTAGTGGCGCTGGTGGTGGGGGTCTCGGGGGAGGAATGAGCTGATGTGGTCTCAGGAGTCTCTGGTCGAGCCTCTGACAGGGATGAGGACGAGGGGACAGGTGACTCCAGGCTCCCTTCCTCACCCTCTCCTTTCTGTGGAGTGAACAGTCTTCATGAGTATCCAAATGAACCTTACAAATACGTGATGTATTAAATTCGTTGATTAAATGCGCATCTTGAACCAAACAAATTATCACAATACTCGAGATCAGCATTTCAAACTAAACTAAACTCTTTTTTTTTTCAAATGAAGAAGACACTTGAACAGAGAGAGAGAGAGAGAGAGAGAGAGAGAGAGAGAGAGAGAGAGAGAGAGAGAGAGAGAGAGAGAGAGAGAGAGAGAGACACACACACACACACACACACACACACACACACACACACACCGCAAGACAAGCACAATGAAGTGAATCAGTCCAGTTCATTCACAGCACGAGGCGGGCGTCACTCTCAGTAAGTGCCCTGCCGCCGGGAACTTGATGGTTTACAAGGCATGAATAGGCGAGTTAAGTCTGTAGACACGCTACACTCTTGGCTACATTATCATTCACTTAAGGACAACCAAATGCTTCTTGCCTCACCACTTAACATAACACGTGACAGAGAGAGAGAGAGAGAGAGAGAGAGAGAGAGAGAGAGAGAGAGAGAGAGAGAGAGAGAGAGAGAGAGAGAGAGAGAGAGAGAGAGTAATGCACTTTCATATTTCTCATTCCTTCGATACTTAAATCATTCATACGGTTCACCAACAGAACAAAAGCAACACCCATCTTCGTCCTGCAAAACAAAACCTACGTCACAGCCTTGCATTGGTCGAGAATATCAATCAGTGTCTGCCTGTAGCAAGCATGCAAGCTTTCCCAAACAGTTTCTACCCAACCTACATACAAAAAAATAAATAAAAACGAACCACGTGATTCATACAGAAAGGTAAGGGGAAGAATATTTGAAGATCGGACGCCTGGTTATACATTTTCAACCGTTAACATGAGCTAAGGTAAGTGAGGTGTATGACCATGAACAATCTACCAATACTGAGGCTCGCAGGTGTATGATCAACATCTGGCGAGCTGTAGTGCATTGCCATGTGCAAGGCATCTAGCAAACCGGCCAGCATTCCCCCTTCACCTTCCCGCACGATGCCAACATGCACTTTCTAATTTCTGGCGTCAGGTAAGAGAGAGGAAATACCTCCAACTAGTATTTATAAGCTCGCTTGTCAACCTGCGTCTCTGAGCCCCGCGGTGTGGGTTTTTACCCGCCACTAATTCAAAGGCCTGAGTCGGAGCTGGGCGTCATGGTATCGCGAGTTCCTATGTGGCATAGCATGATCTTCATCCAAAGGTAACCGTATGGGAAGGGACGCCACACAGACTGTACGTTACATAAATTGCAAGTTGGCAGAGCGGCTAGAGTTTTCACACTTATTTCTTTTTATTTCATTTGATTTTTCAAGACGTGGCAGTCACCCCACTTGATAAACACTTGTGTAAACCAACTTCGTGCCACAGCAGATATGAATATAGTAAGTGGTTCAGCGATATAATTCCAGCCTGATCCAACAACATACACGCGATTCTCTCACAACACACACTATTAGGATGAACAGAAAAAGTCATCCACGGTTAGCCTTGGCGCAACAAGTTCCCAGCGTCTCGTTACGCGAGGTCAGTGTGCTGGATCCTGGACCTGCGCCGGCTGGACACACAACGCCGAGCTGAGCGGCGCGCCAGAGAAACTCGCGATTCGGTCATCCATTAAAGACGGAAATGCACTGTTGCATTTGTGGCTCCACTGAATGTTTCAATTTACACAAACAAAGTCCTTTTGATTGGCAATCACTATGTCTCCATCATTGCATTACACTTACACACACAGTATTCTCTTGTAGTCTAGTTATGGTTCCGTCGTTGCTTTACCTTTGTCTAGCTTTCTTCAGCAGTCGTTCACTCAATGCAATGTCCTGCCTCGAGAGAAGATCGAAGAGCGCGAGAATGTTCCTTGTTTATAGACAAATTCAAAGACACAGCAGTGTTACAGGTGGAAGTCGTCCAGGTACTGCCACAAGAGTGCCCCACACTTTCCCCTGACGCCCTACCTCCGCCTCTCCCTTCCTCAGACTGGCCCCGCCCCCTCAATCCGCCCCACAGGTACCCAACTCCGCCCCTCCCGACCTCGTCTTGGTTCTGACGTCACCAGCTCATGACGTCACGATGGAGGGGGCAGAGGCAGGTAACCCACTTCGCTATGGGCAACAAGCCTCACGAATCAACGGGCACCTCCACACCTGCGGCCAAGCAAGCCTCCTCGACGACAACCAGGGAGTTCAGCGGCGCCACCTGAGGTCTTCACGGGACCAATGTGTTCCCCGATCGCTTCATTACTCACGTCTTGGCACCGATCTCGAATTTATCCCTGAACACGTGTCGCCCTGACTTTATTGGCGGGGATGGGAGGGGAAGGCAGCATCCCGTGCCAACCCGCGACATCTAGAAGACTGATTATCTAATTACTTGTCAGGAGGATGGCCTCGTGAGCACCAGTGTCATGCACTGTTCTGTTTTAGATCTCATTTCAACACAGTGCACGTGTACAGGACAACACGGCGACATGAAAAAGTAAATTCTCCATCTCTGCCACTCTCGCAGCCATGAAGACACTATCAATAAGCACCTGAAGATAAATACTATGTCAAACAAACACAACTTGCCCATAAAACTAATCTTTATTTGTTCCTGGCAGAACGAAGGGATCATTATTTTTTTTTCACTGCCACTCCTGTAGCACTCAGTAATGAAAACAAAAATATATACATATATATACACACACACACGTGACAATTCTTAACACAAGGTCCAATATATGTATCCACGTCACGAACAGCAATTTTCCCTATGTAAGAACTAAGAACATGAAAATAACCGACAAAAAACTTCCTAGCAAATACAGTTTCCAACATACACCACACAAAACAACACTCCCTGATCTCACTACCTGAAGTACACCCAAAGCTCCAAAATAACCAGTGGATACAACTCAAACACTTGTGAATTTGGTATCTGCGTCGCACCTCACCTCCACCTTCCTAACCTTGAAATACCCTCTCCGACCTCTTCCTCTCACCTCGCTCTTGTCACTCATTACCTCCCACCTAACCTCCACCTTCTCCTCCCCGGAATCAATACAAATGAATAAAGCATTGTATTCACCACTTCCTCGTGCAAATTTCTCACGTGTTACACTTGGTTCAGGGTTGGAGGTGGGCCGAGGTAGGGGTAGGATGGAGCAAGGGTACAAGAGAGTGATAGAAGAGGAGGAGTGTGGGTACAGAATGATGGGGTGAGATTGAAGGTAGAGGAGGTGATGTGAAGGAAGGAAGGGGGTGAAATAAGAGAAGAGAAGACAATTAAAGAGGAAAGTAGTGAAGTGAAGCAAGAAAGAATAAAACGAGATTATGGAAAAGGGAGGAAGGAAAGGACAAAACAAGAATGAAATGAGAGAAATCTAGAGAGAAGAAAGAGATGGAGAGAGGATATACAAGAAGGAGAGACGAAGCAAGAGCAGAGAGGTAGGGGTAGGATGGAACAACGGTACAAGAAAGAGAGAAGAGGGTATAAGATGATGGGATAAGATAAGATAGAGAGGGTGATGTGAATGAATGAATGAAGGAAGGAAGGAAGGAAAGAAGGAAAGAAGGAGATGAAATAAGAGAAGATAATAAAATCAAAGAGCAAAGTGGTGAAGTGAAGGAAGAGTAAGAAATGAGGAAAGAAAAGCATGACGGTTAGGAAAAATGGAGTTAAATAAGGGAAGAAAGGGATAAAATAAAAATCAAGTGAAAGAAAAGCTAAAGAGAGGAATGGGATGGAGAGACGATATATAAGAGGGAGCGATGAGAGGAGAGCGGGGAGGTAGAATCGGGAGCGCAGGTGATCATGGCTGCCACGCCCACAGGTAACACCATCAAGTACTCACGTCAGGTATGCATGTGAAATCTTATTAAAATATGCCGTACAGGTAATTCTTTTGTTTTTTTAATTAAATTATTACCTCCATTCTCTCTCTGAATTAATCAATGAGGGTAAAATCGTTGTTCCTGATTGGCTAATGAGATCAAAATAAAATATATAATGGTTTGTTTTTTCTTTAGTTCGATTCCCATCAACACGAGAAACACTTTAAAAGGGGTCTAATTATTGTGACAAACGGGTTTTTAAGGGTGCTCTTACGGTTCTAGTTATAAATCTAACAAGATTTTTTATATCATCAAAGGGAGAAGCTTTCTTTAGTACGAGAACACGAGGAGTGCTGAATACGTCGTCATGGTCATCATTAAACTTCGGAACTTCGGAACACTACTAAACTACTGCCATTACTTTCACTATTCATTACTTCGTTTTCTTTACTTGGCGAACCAAACTTAGACGCGAAAAGAAAATAATAACGGTGACGAGAAAAAAAATTAAAACAATGATACGCTGAGATTTACTTAAGGTCAAATCTCCGTGTGGGGATGAACTCTGAACTTCTCTCAATTGATTTCTTTCGAGTGAACTTCTCACGCAGGATTCTAAATGACAATAAAACGAGAAAACATCAAGTAAATACACTAGAAGAATACAAACTATATATCAAAATAAGGAGGACCAAAATATTAAGACAAAACAGCAGAAATTATGAAAAAAAGGAATGTAGAACCGAATGTATAAATAAATAAATAAATAAATAAATAAATAAAACCAGGATAAGGATGAAAGAAGGTGACAAAAAGCGAGATATAGAATAAAAAAAAGAAACCGGACAATACGAAGACGAAAAAGGGAAAAGTACAAAAGATAAAGATAAACCAAGAAAACGAAAACAAATCAAACCCTAAACAGGTGAGAATACAAACTAAACACACAAGACAAACACAAACAATAAAAAAAAAAACCGGGTAAATAAATCAAGTTAGCGGGACGAAAGGATAGCAAGACGTAGCAAGTAATTTTACCATGACATTACTTTTTTATCAAGCTGTTCATTCTGAGACTTGGTAAGCTTCCAACTCGGTCACCTCACCTCGGTTAGGCCTCGTGCAGGTGGAGAAGTGAGGTGGAGTGGTGTGGTGGAGAGAGATAGAGGGACAGTGAAGAGGAAAGAGAAGGGGCGTGGAGAACAGAGGTATTATGTGGAGAGAGATGGAAAGAATGGTGAGGTGGAGAAAGAGAGAGAGGGACAGTGAAGAGGAGGGAGAAGGGGCGTGGAGAACAGAGGTATTAGGTGGAGAGAGATGGAAAGAGTGGTGAGGTGGACAGATATGGATGGATAGTGAAGAGGAGAGGGAAGGGGCGTATTAACAAGTATCCTTAAATACGTAACTTCTTTCTAATCTTAAAATCCATCCTAACCTAACCCAAAATTGATGTTGTACTTTAGCATTATTTCATCAGTAGCTTCGAATTTACAGCTGATGAGATAATGGTTAAAGTACAAAACCAATTTCGGGAGGTTGCAATGGATTTTTAAGACTAGAAGTTCGTCTAAGGAAGAGTTAATACGAGCCCTGGGGTATCAGGTGGAGAGAGATGGAAGGAAAACGAAAAAAAGAATCAAATACAGTGGTGAGAGATAAAAAAGTAAATCAGTGAACGGGAGGAAGACGAAATTAAGTGAAGTGATAAGAGAAAGGTTAAAAAAAAAATGCTGATAGGAAGTGAAAAGAATTTAGTGAACCGAAGGAGAGAAATCGTGAATAAGGAATGAACGAAAGGAAAGCGGGGGATAAATGAATTGATATGCTAGAAAGAAATTACAGAATATAGTTAGGTGGTGGGAAAAATATTAAAAAAAAAAATCAAGTAGTATACAGATATTTTTAAGCGAGAAACAGGGTATTAATAGTGAATAAGAAAAAGAGTGAATAAGCCGGAATGGAGAGGGAAAAAGAGAGAAACATCAGGAATAAGATGAAATGGCAAGTGGGAGAGAGAGAGAGGAAATAATGTGGAATGCAGAGAGAGAGGGAAAAAGGGGAAATGGAGAAAAAGAGGTGAAATAAAGAAAGGGATAGAGATGGAAAAAAGCGAAATGGGGAGAGAGAAAAGAAGGAAAAAAAATAGTGAAAGGGATAAAGAAAGGGAAGGGGAAAGAACCACGTTGCAGGATAAAGGGCAGATGGTGACTCTTGAGAGGGAGAGATGGGTGAAAGGGAGAGAGATAAAATGTGAATGAGTGAGGAGGGCCAGACTGGGACGTACTTAAGGAGGTTATAAATACACCCAATAATGAATGGATTAATGGATGAATGAGAGTGAAGCGCCGACGACAAGATCACATGGCGAAGGTTTCAACTGTAATTTTGGTTCGGTGATCAGTCATTTAAAAAAACTAATAAATTCAAGAGAGAGAGAGAGAGAGAGAGAGAGAGAGAGAGAGAGAGAGAGAGAGAGAGAGAGGGGGGGGGGGGGTTACGTTATAAATATCACGACCTCCATCATTCATCAAGGCCTACGCATCCTTTTTTTTTCTCTTTTCCCCCCTTCACCTTAACAGTATAACCGAGTGGACCTAAGTGCCATTCTTCTAACCTTTACTGCCTCGCCGCCGCCTTGAATTAGTGGACAGGTGAAGAAAAAACCCAATGAGTTTCTTATCGCCCAGCGTCACACAGATTAGCAGGTACGGTACACGCAACACCAAACACCAAGGCAAACATTCGCACCACCTGCACTACACTTAAAAGGTTCCGTTAGGTGGCAAAGTGGTGTTGGTTTTTATCTCGAAAGTTTATCTAACAGTGAAAATGAAAGTTACTAAACTATATCACGTGTTTGTGCGTCTTATCTCACCACACTGACAGGCTCTAGTGGAAGTAATCATGAGAGCTCCACAAATCATAAGTGACCATTTACAGTAGCCATGAAAGTGCAAGGTGTTTAACTCTTCCACTGCGATACGAGACAGTTAACAACATCAATAGCAGTGCATGAGGTCGTTATTAGCATCTGCGAGAAAGGTATGCATAAAAATTGAATACATTTTGCAATTTCTACCTAGTTTAAAGATTTGAGGTAACTATGGAGCAAGCAAAGATGTCGTAGAGTAATCAGGTATTAAGGAAAGATGAAGCAAATAGCAGTGAAAGGGTTAAGTAGTCATGGAAGTCCAAGGTGTTTAAGTTTAACACTTTCAACGCTACTTGGCACGTGTTTTCTCAATTGCTAACTACTCTGATTCGTAATTTCTTGTTTTACGCCCACTTTCTCAAAATGTACTAGTTAGAAATGGCAAAATATACTCAGCTTTATTCCTTTCTTTTTCCTAGATGCTTATAGAATTCCACACATTGCGATACACATGGTTTCAAGTGTCGTGTATCGCAGTGACTTAATAATATGAACCAGCGAAGCACAGCGACAGACGCAGCTCTCTTAGTAACAAACACGACACGATTCAAAACTATTCGGTCTCTCTTTATAACGACCAATGAACTTGGGAGGTGTATATTGCTTCTCTATTTCTGGGTAACACCAGGGAACACAGCTTGGTCCACTTTTAAGGAATCACGACCACATGATATACTTAGTAAACATGAAAACGAAACTACTTTTTTCTTAACTGCACTAACCCGTTTGACTTTATTCAAATATCCAAGTTAAATTTAACCACACACATTAAGTATTACATAAATCAAGCGAAGTCACGTTTCTATGAGGTTGGAACAAAAGAATAAATATAAATAATAAACAAGACCATAAAAGCGGTTTTATGGATAATTACCCAGGAAGCTATCCCATCAACAGTCTGGAAAGCACAGACGTAGCGAACCATGGCTGTTAGTCTCACCACTGTCCACCTCCCACTGAGCGCCATAGAGGTTCAGCAATACAATAACCAACACCTGCCCACCTCGGTTCGAACACCATTGATTAATTAACACGCGAACGAGACAGTATCGGAGGAAGACAAGGAAAGAGATTCATTAAAGGAGAAAAAATGGAGTGAAAAGTACAAGGAAAGAAAGAGGAATGAGGGCACAGAGGAATAGGATAAGGAAGAGGAAGAGAAAGAGTATTTTGGGAGAGAAGAGGGCTGGCAAAGGAAAACAAAGAAAAGAGTTAAAAGTACAAGGAAGGAAAGAGAAGTGAAGGCATACAGGAGTAAGATAAAAAAAAAAAAAAAACATTTAGGGTGATGGGGTCAAAAGAAGAGAAAGCTGGGGAAGAGAAAGAGAAAATAAGAGAAATAATAAAGAAGATTACAAGGTTCAGATCAAGACAGATGGAAAGTGAAGGACCAAGAAGAGAAGCAGGAAAAAAAAAGGATACTTAGAAAGGGAGAAACAGCCACGTCTAATTAAGTTAGTGATATATCAGTGATCATAAGATAAGATAAAAAAGAGGAAGAGAAAATAAGAGAGGGAGTGAAGAAGATTACGAGGTTCAGATCAAGACAAATAGAAAGAGAAGGAAGAAGAGAAACAGATACTTACTAAGAAAGGGACGCGTCTGGTTAAGTTAGTGATGCATTAGTGATCATAATTAGACCAAATCTCCTATGCACTGGTATTTCATTCTTGCTGCTGCTAATGACACGGTGGGTGAAGCACGTTCCTACCTATCCAGTACACATTTTTTTTCCCCACACGTTACTTGCCTAACACATTCACCGCATTGCTTTTTCCCTTTAACTATCGAAACAATAATAAAAAAGGTTTAACTATAGAGAGAAAAGGAGCGAGTCATACTTAATTCTGGTTTATGTCTAGGCTCTCTCTCTCTCTCTCTCTCTCTCTCTCTCTCTCTCTCTCTCTCTCTCTCTCTCTCTCGTCTACTTCCTCTGAAGGGCCGAAGCGGAGCATGTGCATGACGTTAACTTCCTGCTTCTACTGTTTTTTTCTTTCTTTTTTTTCTGCCAAGGTAACACGCTAATGACCGCCTAACCACGTCCCGCCTCCTTTCCTTTTGTTTCCTTCCCCTTCTCTATGTTCTGTCTTCTCGTGTCCGATGTTCTAGCCACTCCTGCTTATGTTCCCATTTAGAGGCTGGACAGGATAGATACATGGATCGGTAGAGATATTCTGTCCACACAATAGCTAAATATTACTCAAGTTTCCTCTGTGTGTGTGTGTATGTGTGTGTGTGTGTGTGTGTGTGTGTGTGTGTGTGTGTGTGTGTGTGTGTGTGTGTGTGTGTGTGTGTGTGTGTGTGTTGTTGTGTG
>CM035192.1:4649602-4658350 GCA_020233015.1 Callinectes sapidus
CAAACAATGCCTTCGAATTATTAACACGGAAGTAAAATGAACGATCAGGTAAAACAAGATGACAGGGATACACTATAAACACATACAAGAAACGAAAAAAAGGGTCACTATATTCAACGCTGCCTTCCAATTATAAACAAAAGAATGACAAGCAGAAAGAGAACCAGCAAAAACAGGATGACAGATACACACGAGACGAGAAGCCTGACGCATCCCTGACCATTGCATGCAAACACGACACGCGCTAACAAGTCAAACTGGTCCGTGGTCTTGTGCGATGAACGAATGGATGTCTGTACCGTAACAAGATTTCCAGCCGCACCCGACTCAACGCAACTGGAAACTGCGAAACTGGAATGTGCATAATAAACTACCAGGAAGCTCGCCACAGGAAGAAATAAATAGGTAAGTGTAAAAAGACTATGAAAATAAAACTTAGAATTTATAGACAATTACAAAAGGTCAGAAACATAGGAAGTCAACTTGAATTTTTGAGTAGGAGGAGGAGGAAGAGGAGGAGGAGGAAGAGGAGGAGGAGGAGCAGGCGGTACAGGAAGTGAAAGTGTTAAAAAAGGAAGGAAAAAGATAAGTATGAAAGAAGAGAATCATATCTGAGCTACGAATAGAAAATAAATAAATGAATATAAAAAACAGAGAGAGAGAGAGAGAGAGAGAGAGAGAGAGAGAGAGAGAGAGAGAGAGAGAGAGAGAGAGAGAGAGAGAGAGAGAGAGAAGCAAGACACGCACTATCATACATGACACATTTAGGTCGAAATATTGGCACCATTCCTCTCTCCTCCCTTGGCTAAATGACAGCCACTCGCCACTCAGCGCCCCTTGGCACCATCAGGCATTATACGTGACGGCTGCACTGAAGGCTGGACAAAATTAAGACACGCATGCAAACACGACAGACAGACAGACAGACATATGCAGGAGTGGCAATGCTGCATATGTTGGTTTTGTTCTGATAATAATGGTAGTAGTAGTAGTAGTAGTAGTAGTAGTAGTAGTAGTAGTAGTAGTAGTAGTAGTAGTAAAAGAAATGTAATTAGAATTAAAGGAGGAAAGTGAGCAAGAAGAGAAACAACAACAACAATAACAACAATAACAACAATAACAAGAACAACAACAACAACAACGACGACGACGACGAAGACATGAAAGTAAAAACAACAGAACAGGTAAAAAGCAGTTACATATAATTGAAGTTCTCTCTCTCTCTCTCTCTCTCTCTCTCTCTCTCTCTCTCTCTCTCTCTCTCTCTCTCTCTCTCTCTCTCTCTCTCTCTCTCTCACGAACACAGCCTCACCTCAGACGCAATCCTATGACGCCACCCTCACCATCACCTCCAACATTCTTTCTCTGTTCACGCATCTTGAACCAACAGCTGACTTCACTACACAAAACACACACACACTGACTGACGTGACTACCGCAAATGCTATCCAGTGTGTGTGTGTGTGTGTGTGTGTGTGTGTGTGTGTGTGTGTGTGTGATAAAGCTAAGAATGAAACTCACATATCATAAAAGGTGATGATCTTTCTTAAATCTCGGTATTGAGTCACGACGCTATAACGATGGCAGACACACACACACACACACACACACGTCGCAGTGGTATAAGCACACTCGACTCAAAATCGAGAAAGCCTGGGTTCGATTCCCTGGTCAGGTCAGAAGTCATTTGGGTAAGGCTTTATTCAAATGTGTGGTCCTTCCAGCAGGAAGTTGTGATTCGCCTATAGGTGAGGAGAAACACTCCTAATAAACAAATACACACGGAGTGACCTGACTACGCTGGGTCAAGGTCGCTCTATAGGCTTATTCTATCTATAGTAGTCGCGCGTCGGAATGTCAGAGGCCACCTTGGGGTTCTATACGTAGTTTTTAATCTGAATGAATGTTGAACTCAGGATTAAAAGAATACATAAATAAATAAATAAATGAATGAATATAAATAAATAAATGTATTCTCTTAATCCTGACATTCCAAATAAACCGAAATATTATCATTATCATCATTATACGTATACTTATGCATCACAAACACCGTCACTACACAAGTTCCTTTCTCCTTCATACATACATATATTTAATAGCCCATATACTGGATGAGCAAATAATAACGAAAAAGAAAAGACGGAAATTAATGTAAAATGGGAAGAAACAAAAAGAGAGAACGGAGTATCGGAGGAGATGGAGGAGATGAAGGAGATGGAGGAGGAGGGAGGGGAGGAGGAGGAGGAGGAGGAGGAGGAGGAGGAGGAGGAGGAGGAGGAGGAGGAGGAGGAGGAGGAGGACATGAAACAGGTTGGAGTACACATAACACTTCATCAGTAGGAGGAGTGAAACAGGTTGGAGTACACATAACACTTCATCAGTAGAAGTCGAAATTCCGTTAAACAAGCAAGAAGATAAACAAACAAAATCCAAGTCAGTAAGTAAACAGAGCAGGAGGAAGGAAGGAAGAGTATGTTAATCCCTTCCTATTAATACCTCCCTTATGAGGATTCTGCTCCTCCTCCTCCTCTTCTTCAGCATTTGCATGTTACCCATAAGCTTCCCACGACGCAGAGATAGTAAATTCTAAAAACCTGTATGTAGCCTTATGTTATCTATGACTCAGATGGTTCAACGTTTCTTGTGATAAACACATATGGGTAGAAATTTTAAAGATAGAAAATATTTATGTTGGATCGGATCAGATCGGATGTAGTGTCACGGGATAGCCTTTGCAACGGCCACCCTGGTCAGGTTGGATTAGATTACGGTTTGGTTAGGTTCGGCAGCTCAGGCAATGAAATACGTAATATAAAGTATAATAGATGTTTTATACCATATACATGCTGACCATCACTACTAAGAATTCTACAATCGAGGCATTACACACAAATTGTCACATTCTTTCTTTTTTACATAAGACTACACATTATTCATTATTTCATGTAACAGTCTTGTCTTGTATAAATCAACAAATACATAAAATATATAGGAATGAAATATAATCAAGATGTAGCCCAATAAAAAAAAAAATGAAACAAAAACTACGTGTATGCAAATAGTAAGAAGCTATCTCTCCCATCTACAATGACATCCTTGCCTCATTTTCCCTCACGAACCAGCGACGAATTACGTGGTTTTGCAGTTTTCATTTCATCAATAAATGAGAGAGGAATCGTCCCTGCTACGAATGAGACCTGAGTAAGGTGAAAGGGAAGGGAAGGGAAGGGAAGGGAAGGGAAGAGTGAGGTATAGGAAAGGTCATGGCGGGAGCTTTGCAACTTTCCCCGCGACATCGATACGCAGTCATGTTTGATTGATTGGATATGGGATACCGCAACAACGGGGTCATATGGTGCCATGTATGGACACCAGTGACGTGTTAGATGACCGCTGATACCTCACTCTATCTTATCGGTCTATAAATAGATCGATTTATTAGAAAAGCGAACAAAAAACAACAGCAGGAAAGCACAAACATTCGCCCTGAATACAAAACGAAACGGCGATAGAAGAGAAGGGCAGTTAAGAGAGGAAACAAAAAGGGTTAAAGAACTGGAAGGGTGGTAGGGGACGCGGGAACTGGGAAACATTTGAAAATTTAAATCCCCCAGAATATCGATCGGCCGGGACTGGTACACGCGGCGGCTTGGAGAACGTAAACACAGACTGGTGGGAGGCGCTATGGTGACGTCACGCGCCCCGCCCTCACTGTGCGGCCTGTGAGTGGCGGGGATGGAGGGTGGCGTGATGTGGAGGGCGACGTGGGATAGCACACACAGAGCGTATTATTAATAGAGTACACACCCCAACCCCGCTCTCAGGAGGGAAGCACTGTGTGTGTGTGTGTGTGTGTGTGTGTAACGGTGGTAAGCAATGTAACACGTAACCAAGAACGAAGTATGCTGTATGTTTGGGTTTCTTATTCGTTGACACCTTGAAAGTTTATGGTCTTAAGGTGTTAGTGTAGCCAAGGAAAAAAATGTGCAAGTTTAAGGGTAAAGAGCAAGCGGGTTCAGCAGTGTTTTTTTGTAGTGACAAAAGCACGCGAGACATGTAACAGTAGTAAGTTAAATGGAAGCAGTATTGTTAGTAGTAGTAGTAGTAGTAGTAGTAGTAGTAGTAGTAGTAGTAGTAGTAGTAGTAGTAGTAGTAGTGGCAGCAGCAGCAGCAGCACTAATAGTAGTAGCAACAGCTCGCACAACTAGTAACCTTAACGGAATATCTAACAGCGGATTTGACATTTATCAACCTGGCCGGAAGCCTTGCCGATTTGTGATACTTTTTGTAACATGGAAAGAAAAAACCGAATATCATGTCAAGGAAAGGATGAGAAACAACACTCCCTCCCCACTTCTCTGCCGGGATGAGAACAATCGCGTACACACACACACACACACACACACCTGTCGACCTCCACCATCACTAGAAACTCCAGCCAGACAAATAAACCGTGAAGGAAGTCCCCAATAGAACCTTTCTCTCTCCCGAGCCTCACTTTTGATGCTGACTATCGAAGGAGACGCCGAGGACAGGTGGGAGGAGAAAATGGAGGTGCAGGAGGGAGCAATGTACCTTTATGACCCACTGGACACCTGCCAACACTGTCCTGACATTGCTTGAGGTCAATCACTTTACTGCAAGGGAGGAAGAGAGAGGTGGGAGCACACGTGTGGTGGGAATATTTCTTTCGTCCTCTTCATACTGTAACCAACTAAAAATTGACCCTCCTAATTTTTTACTAATACTACAACAACAACTACTACTACTACTACTACTACTATTAGTTACTACTACTACTACTACTACTACTACTACTACTTCTACTACTAGTTACTACTACTAGTTACTACTACTACTACTACTACTACTACTACTACTACTACTACTACTACTACTACTGCTGCTGCTGCTGCTGCTACTAAAACCCGTTCTATCTTCCTCCTCTAACAACTATTAGTATTATCACCACAATCTCCACCACTACTACACCTACTAGTTGTTGCTTTATTTTTCTGCCATAACTTGACCACATTTTATTCTGGACCAGACTCCCATTTTCTATATTGCAAGTAAGGCTTTGGACAGTCATGTGAATTTAGTTTCTCCCCTCACCTCAAATACTTTATGATGCACCGCTAGCTACCTCACTCCCACCCTTCCCCTCTCCTGTCCACACACTCCGCCCTGACGTCAGCCTCTCCTGACGTCAAACAGGTTGCGAAAATATCCTCAGGGTACCACAACACCATTCCTCCCATACCGCCAGAGGGGAGCGTGGGGCACAGGGCATCCCACCCCCTGCTCTAACTCCATCACCATCCCCTTCAGCTGCTTTTTTCAGCCAACATCTGCCTCACACCAGTTGTCTTCTGCGTCTTAACCAACTTCGTCTACTCCAACACATGTGCGTTTTAGGGAAGTAACAGAGATAGTGCTGGAACTCTTAATCTAAGCTGGTAATGCATGACTGAATACGTGTGCAAGGCGCTTATAGATGAGTGTACGTAAAGGAAAGGAGGAATGAATGAAAAAGTGATGGAGACTAAAAGGAAAAGAAATCATGGGAGAAAGTAATGAAAGATAATTATAATATGTGAGGAAATGAAAAGAAAGGACTGCAGAAATAGATGTAAAGGTGTTGGTCGAAAAGAGGAGGAAAAAAGGAAAGTAAGAACAGGAAGGGAAGGGAAGAAAGTGAAAACCAAAATTACAAGAAAACAGGAAATAAGAAAAAGGGGAGAGGAAGAAAGTAACGGTATATATGAAGAGGAAAGGAGAAAGCCAAGCAAGCCAAAGAGGAAATGAAAATAAAAAAGTATATTCTTATTAGACATGATGATACCACAACAATAAAGGTAGTGTGAATTGAGAAGCACTCGTCCTCCATACCTTTAGCACGATTATAGACGACAGCAGTGAATAAACAAACCACTCGGCAGCTGTGCGACCTCAAAGACAAATGAATCATGCATATCTAACACAACCAAAGATGTGACTGGAGAAGATGACGAGATAAGAACTTATATGCAAGCGAACGCAAAACGTAATATGATTCACCTCACTAAGGGCACATCATAAGAATTCCAGACAAGCTACATATATAACGTTCGACAAGGTTTATCATACTAATATCACCCAACGCATCACGCTAATCTTAAGACAGAGGACATAAAGTTTAATTCCCAACCATGTCATAATGTAAGTGCGCATGTGAAAAGTCAATGACACTGCTACCGGCACTAACAACTCTAACAGGTGGGAAAAAAAAGAAGAGGTAAAAGGTAAAGGTAAACCAATACTTGGCTCGTCTTTATGTCTTGTCTCTTCCTGTCCACATAAACATACTTCCTTTTCCTCACCGTCTTCATCTTCAATAAAAAGAAATTATGTATACCTTTTGTACAGTTTCATAAGAAAGTTTCAAGTATTTCGACCAGAGGAGCAAAGACACACAGGTAAAGGTAGACCCAAACTTGCTCCTCCACCACAACTATCTACTGCTTTAACATTTATCACAGTGCACACTTTCAGACTGCAGCTTTAAACAGAGTATTAGTCAGCGAGTCAGCATAATTGTGGAGACAGCGATGAAGACAACAAACTTCCTCCTCTTCACTTTACATACCGTCTTATCAAACTTTGAGTAATATTCTGGACTTACTAAAACAATAAATAAATAAATAAATTGTCAGTCTATAACGAAATTTTCAACAGACCAGAGAGAGAAAACACTAAACACAGCAAGTAAAGAAAGTTAAGTGACTTCTGACTGCAAAAAAAAAAAATACGTACGCATCTCTACCATTCACTCCTTCCCACACCACCACCACCACCACCACTACAAGAACGACAAGCACTTAATCTAAACCAGTCTTATTATGGAATCAAATATGCATGAATTTCAGCATCAATTACTGTCATGTTTTGCCTGCATCGATCCCAAGAGCTTCAGGTAAAAAAAAAAACACAAAACCAGTCAGTATAAAGCAGCTTTGCATATCAAACTAAATACAAATGACTATTAATAAATTTGAGCACCATTATATCACCTTGCAATTTGATACGAGACAATCAACAACATTAATAGCAATGCATGAAATCTTTATTAGCATCTGCTAGAAAGGAAGGCACGAAGAATATATTTCACAATTTCTACCCATTATAAAGACTAGATAATTAGGGAACAAGTAAAGATGGCGTAGAGTGGTAAGTTATTAAGGAAAGATGAAGCAAATAGCAGTGAAAGGGTTAAGCAATATCATTCCAAGAAGCTTTAGATAACACTTCAAAATCAGCGGCACACAGGTAAGGAGCATCAGCTTTACTCTCTCACTCAGGTGTTGTATTAAAGGTTTTAAACTGAGACATGGAACCGCTACATCTCTCCCACGTCCCGGAGAAAGTTGGCGATGTTGGGTACATAGAACATTAAACGGCTACTTCTGAGCCTGTGTTACATCCAGTTTTTGCGATGGAAGGTTGGGAGAAAGAGGGAGAGGTTGTAGATACGGTGACGGAGAGAATAGGGAGGAAGTAGGTAAATGATGTGGGGTGTGGGAGTCTGGGTGGGCGACGAAGAGAGAGTAATGGAGGTAGAGACAAGAGGAAAATACTGCGCTGGGGAGAATGGGGAGAATGGAAAGGAAAGAGGTAAATGAGAGAGGGGGCCTGGAGGGTGGTGAAGAAGGAATAATGGAAGCAGAGAGAGAGAGAGAGAGAGAGAGAGAGTGAGAGAGAGAGAGAGAGAGAGAGAGAGAGAGAGAGAGAGAGAGAGAGAGAGAGAGAGAGAGAGAGAAGGAAACAATCTTTGGTCTTCCACCCATCACCATAATGTAAGAGTTGACCTGACTGACCTGACCCTTCCCTCCATCACTTCCTTCATTAATAAAGACTCGAGTATAATGCATTGTTACCTGCCACCAGTGCGTTGCTTCCTCTATAAGCTTGACTCGCATCGCATTAACCTTTTCATTATATCTGACACAACTTTCCTTCATCCCTAACCACGCTGAGACACCTTTCCTTTTTCTACAACCACTTTCAAATGTTGCAGGCTAGAAATTGCAAAATATGCCCTGTTTTATCCGCTTTTTTCTTGTACTTGCATGTTAAGATCAATTATGCATATCGTAGTGAAAGAGATACTCGTAAACTTACAATCACTACCAATATCAGCATACGAACGGACTGGCAAATTAGTGGGCTTTAAATATTCATTGTTTTTGTTGTCCTTGGCCGCCATACCCCTCTTAGATTTAAAGCAAGAACAAACAATGCATATGCGAATGTTGTTAGGTGAAATCATCCACTTACTTCGAGAAATGACGTCACTTTTACCTGACCTAACACCCTGCAGACACACTAACCCACCCACACACCAAACCACTCACCCACCTACCCACCCACACGCACACACCCACCCACCCACACACGGCTCACAAGGATGGGCTGTCGTATGTATGTCGCATGAAGTCACAGCTTAGAATGAAGGCTGATGCAGGGGAGGTCAAAGGGAAATGGGAAGCAGGCGAGGGGAAGAGAACGAGGAAATAGAAAGAGAAGGAGAAAAGAGAAGGTAATGGATTGGGAATGGGGAAGGAAAAAAGAATTGGATACGGGAATGAGAGTCGAGTTTATTCCTAAGAGATTAAAAGATGTGTTTTTTTAGTTTAAAATGTTACTATCTAACTTAGAGAGAGAGAGAGAGAGAGAGAGAGAGAGAGAGAGAGAGAGAGAGAGAGA
>CM035192.1:4996851-5016420 GCA_020233015.1 Callinectes sapidus
GAGAGAGAGAGAGAGAGAGAGAGAGAGAGAGAGAGAGAGAGAGAGAGAGAGAGAGAGAGAGAGAATTATCAGAAGCTTATATCTAGTTTTAATGTTATGTTATGAGCTATTTCAACTTTATCACTGCAACATGATATGGAAGTGAGTGAAAGGAAATCCAGTGATATTCTCCCGGTTTATTGTATATGGGAATTATTTTTGTCATCATTCGTACTCTCAATCATGATTTTTTTCCTTTTCTTTCTCTCCTGCAACTTATTGTATGATCACTGTCTCCTTCCTTCCTTCGAAAGCTGGGAAGTCTAAAATGAAAGCTGAAATACAAAACTAGTGAAATCTTGCTGAATAATCATGTGGGAAATATAGGAATGAAGAAATATATGATGATTATTAGAAAGAAATGTTTGGTGTGAATAAGTCTGGGTCTACATTTGCATCGTTAACACTACCACCACCACCACCACCACCACCACCACCAATTGATACATATATAATTGATTATTGATAAAAGGAAAGTGTGTGGTGTGCCTAAATTGGGATATTCGTTACCACCACCAATACCACCAACACCACCAATACCACCACGACCAACAACAACAACATCATCATCATCATAATATTTACAAATGCATATATACCACATGATTTAAGATGAATACTGTGTGTGTGTGTGTGTGTGTGTGTGTGTGTGTGTGTGTGTGTGTGTGTGTTATTCTTGCTTGTATGACTTGTATATCTTTATTACCACCATTATCTCAACCACCACCACCACCACCACCCCGACCTCCACAACCGCTTCCCTTGACAGTCATATCCACGTGCCTTGCTTCTCTTTCTCTCCCTTCTTCTCTTTATCTTGCTTTTCCTGTCGCCACTGCCACTCAATTAACACAAACATCCACACACTCGCCGCTCTATCCTTTCCACTTATCTTGTTTATTTCCTTTCTCTAGTTTCTCTCTTATCTTTCCCTCTTCCCACGCCTATTGTTCTGTACCCTCTACTACTCTCTTCTTTTTCGTCATTTGTTTCTTTTTCACCTCTCTTCTGAATGTATACGTCAGCTGAGGTTGGTCTCGAATCCCCGCCAGCCGCCGTGGAGAGCCCGGCTTTTCTCTGCAGCGTCCATCTCTCAATGGTCACCCGACAGGGAAAAAAATAAAAATCGTATCTCTGGCTGAGCCGCAGTTTACGTCTAGGTGCTGGTTGCAAGGCGATAACTCAGTGGTGTATTCAGAGCCGCATATAAAGGCTGTGGGGGTACAGAGGTTCTCGCCGAGGCCCCCTACCTCCCTCTCTCTCTTCTCTCCTTCCCTCTACCGCCGCGGCCTTCCTTCCTCTCTCCCTCTCTATCCTCCCCCATTGCCTCTCTTCTCTCACCTCCATACTCCTTCCCTCAGGTGGCCAGCGTGGTCAGGCTGCAACGCTCCCGCATCTTCTGTAATCACCTCATTCAGTATTCATTTAGCCGCTGCCATACATCTCCTTAAGGGCAGCGATCAATAGCGACTAAATCAGTATATCAGGCCGCCTCGACAACCTTGCTTTCTCTGCCCCCACAACCTTCCTTCAACCACCGATGGCCTCTTGTGCAGTCTACTCCACCTTCACCTTTCAATGTTTACACTAAGGTAGATATATTAGGTCCGAGCGCCCTCATGTGATCCCAAGGAGGCGGTGCTGTGATTCGGCTGTGGCGTTAGCCAGGGCAGGACACGGTGGAGGTGGGAGGAGTAAGAGTTAGGCGTTGGTCGGTCGGTCACTAGCCTCATGTGTCAAATGCTGGGAATAAATCAGCACTTGTTGTGAATGCTTAACCACAGGTGACCCTTTACGCGGCGTCTCTTCACCGTCACATAAAGCCACGCCAAAGATAAGGCGGCGCCTCATCAGTTACTTGTTTACCATCCTCGCTCCCTCTCGAATTGGCGTGCTGTGTGCCAGCTAGTCACTCTTTATCTCAGGCAGCCTCCCCATTTTAGAAAGCCCGAGGGGAGGGGGGCGGCTATCGCTGTGAGGTAACTACGCGAACTGGTAACTGAGATAAACCACTGTGAATAAGATCGTTTTGGTGTTCAAAGGCGGCTCGGCGCTTCCCGCCCTGTCTGCGTCGCTGCCATCTTGGAGACTACTGCTTTACTGCACCTCGCGCTCCCCTACAAATATTCTTCTTCATTTGATAACGATTTCTTAAATCACAACACATCAACGACATTAAGCCACTGAAATTCTTCAATATTCACACTAGGAAATTAGATGACATAGTGTGTGTTTATTTTCAGTAGCCAAGTGAGAGGCAGGGAATCGAACGCGTCGGCCTGTGATCCATTGGGCCCTCGCTAGAATAAAAAGACAGAGAGACGTTGATAAACAAGAGTCAATTAAACACAAAAGGTGGCGGGAGGGTGAAGGGGAGACTAAAGAAGGAGCTAAAGAAGGGACCAGGGGGGAAGGGGATTAATAAATTGGCCGGTGAGAAATGAGGAACTCGTCGTGAAGAGTCGTCGCGTAGCAATTGAAAGGAGATTGAGTCATGGGAATGTTTTTAGGCCAAGTCTGCCGTGGGAGTTAGGGATGCTGCCATTGCTACAACTATTACTGTCATTATTATTGTTGTTATGGGATACAATCAATGCTATTACAATCATTGCGAACACTTCCATTATATTTTGTACTTGAGGTGTTTTTATATTAATATTCTTCTACATCCATTATTACCAGCGCTATCACTGTCATTATTACTATTGTTGAAGCTTCTACTACTACTACTACTACTACTACTACTACTACTAATAATAATAATAATAATAATAATAATAATAATAATAATAATAATTGGATTACAGTCTTATACTCTCATCGTCAGCATTATTCTTCCTGATATTGTAATAATATGTTTCACTTTTATTTCATTATTATCATTGTCACCTCACCATCATTCGCTATTGTCATCACAGCTAGTTAATGTTGCTATCCGTCTTATGTTATCATCACCACCCAACCACCACTGCCATCATAATAATCAGTACCTCCGTCACCACCACCATAATCACCACTGCATCTCTTTGTTGACTACCTCTTCCGGTCGACGTCACCACCACCACTATCACCACCACCACCACCACCACCACCAACGAGACCACCACCCTCGCACTGCCCCTACATCCTTCTTTCAACGATCGTTTCAACACTAAAGCTCTACTGTAAGGATGCTCACAGTCATTCTTTTGTTTCATAATCCACCACCACCACCATCAGTACTACTACCACCTATATTAACACTTCTGCTGCTCTACTACTACTACTACTACTACTACTACTACTACTACTACTACTACTACTACTACTACTACTACTACTACTACTACTACTTAAATATCACCACCACCACCACCATCACTACAAGGGTCATACCAAGTAGACACCACCACCACTACCATCACCACTTCACAAACGTACGTACATCAGCTATCACCACCTCGCTTGCTCTCACTGCCTCAAACGTACCTCCGCTGGGTGGTCCGCACCTTAGCGTAGTAAAAGAGGTTTCTAATCAGATTCTGGCGGACGTTTAGTGCCTCCCTACCTGCCCAGGTGTAGGTGCAGGTGAGGTGAGAATCAGTAACACTTTTCTCGACTTTATCGAGTCGGAGATACAATGATTCTTAGTTTAGTAAGCAGAGAGATAGATAGGCAGATGGAAGGAGTTGAGAGGAAGGTCTTTTTTAGAGAGATTCTTGTTTATTGAGAAGTCTATTAGTTGAGGAATTTTCTTCGACTTTACCCTGCTGAGCATACGATGATTCTCAACTGGGTAAGCAAAGAGAAGGAAGGAAAGACGCAAAGGCAGGAGGAAAGAGTTCAAAAGAAAGCTTTCTTTTATTTTAGATTCTTGTGTGTTGAAAGGTCTATTAGTCGAGCACTTTCCTTAACTTTATCCTGCCAGACCCGCGATTATTCATAACTGAGCAGGCGGAGAGAAGGAATGAGACGGAGAGCCTGACGGAAGAAGTTGAGGAAAGAAATTGTTTAGGAGTTCCTTTGTATCGAAAAAACCACTGAGTGTATTAAACTACGTAAAATAAGAGAGTGAATGTGTTGGAAATAAAATCTAAAAGAAGTATTTCTTTTAAGTTGTTGCGTATGAGTATCGGAGAGGGATACATGAGGCAGTCAGTGTAAGGGATTTCGACTGGGTATTGCAATCAAGCCTGTATGTTAAGGTGAGTGTATGGGTGTACATGCGTGCGTGCGTGTGTGTGTGTGTGTGTGTGTGTGTGTGTGTGTGTGTGTGTGTTTGTGTAATGTCATGTCTTCAAAGCTTATTAACAAATTTCTCTCTCTCTCTCTCTCTCTCTCTCTCTCTCTCTCTCTCTCTCTCTCTCTCTCTCTCTCTCTGATTTATCTTCCGTCAAAGCATTTTACTTAATTGAATTATGTCGCTTGTCGCTTACATTTAACAACTAAAGTCACGGTAGTAGTAGTAGTAGTAGTAAGAGGAGGAGGAGGAGGAGGACGACCAGGACCACCACCATCACCACTAGCACTACCACCACACAATTTACATGATAAACCCGTCCTCTCGCCTTTCCCCTTCTCACCACCCTACCTTCTCTAATCTCTTTTTTAAATGCCTCAATAATTCAGTGTTTATATATGCGGCGGTGACCCTTGTGTTGGTGGCTTATGATGGTGTGTGTGTGTGTGTGTGTGTGTGTGTGTGTGTGTGTGTGTGTGTGTGTGTGTGTGTCCTTATTTCTTTAATATGATTCGTCCTTGTCTCCCTGGTTCCTTTTCTTTAATAGAAAATATAGTTCAGCATATATTATTTTACTCAGGATTTTCTACCTGTATTGAGAAACCGTGAAATCAAATATTTATTTTCAGGCAGTTTTACGTTAATAAGTGGAGGTATATTCATGTTACAATATTTGAATGTGATTCATCCTAGTCTTCCTGGATGTAGAAGATAACGTTCACTAAATATTATATTCACCACGTTCCATTCAAGTTTTCCTGTCTGTATTGAGAAACCTCGTGAAATCATCCTTATATTTAGAATTGATCCAATGTGTTTTCTTTGACGTGGCTGCAGCAGCTCACGCCTCTGATATAACATTCAACAAACAGTTCTCTCAGCATGTCTTTTATTACTCGCATGTTTATTCAGCATTACCGAGTTATGACTCCACGTCTTGCTTCCTAGATCCCCACAAGATTAAAACAAAGCGACACTTTTAAAAGTCTCATAAATTCAGAGACATGTTGACCCTATGGAAGTTGAGGAATTACTAAAAACTCCAACTGAAGGAGTCCGCCTGTCCTGATATTTGGGTTCAGCTGTTTTATTACTTGTGAGACATTACATTCCTGGAACTTATCTTTCATCGTGTGTGTGTGTGTGTGTGTGTGTGTGTGTGTGTGTGTGTGTGTGTGTGTGTTTTCTTTCTAATCTCTCCCAACCCCACCCATTATCCCTATACCTCCCATTAAAAGCAGATGTGAGTAATGATAATGACAGTCATCCGCGTGACATATGAAGGGACTTTTCCTTACACTGAATACCCGAAAGGGCTGCGGCTCGCCTCTCAACCCGCCAGGCACATATTGATTGTATTTGACTTAAGCCAATTTTCTGGAATCCTTTACTTTCGCACCACACTATCTCCAAAGGGATTAACTGGATTCTCAACATCGTTTATCCTGTTAATAATTTCGAAATCTTATCACTCTGCCACTTGAATAGTGAAAAAAACTTTAAAATTCCTGTTATTTATAAAGTATTTCAGAAGTAGTCTGGGAGCGGCGGAAGAACATCTCAGAATATGGTGCTGGCTGTAGCAAGATGCCTGTTGACTACCACAAGTGGAGCTGGGAACTGTATTCTAAAACTCCTCTGCGCTGCTTAGCTTTAAAAGATTCCAGATGGCTTTAAAGAAAGTTCAAAGGATTCTTGAGAATGTTAACTTGTTTCTGGTGTTAGTTTAAGATGTTTAACAAGGACAAGCAATAAGACAGTCGGAAGTAGGAAGGAGTACCCATGAGAACCCGTATAATCATCTTTGTAGCCTTTGAAAATAATTACAATGGGAAAGTAAACCATTTTGAATTGCGAACCTGACTCGTATTCGTAGGTACAGTTGAGTTACCTAAAGGCAGGTCAGCTCCGCCGGCTCATTAATCCCAGTAAAGCCTCTGTGAAGCGCACCGCCACCTGCTCTGCTCTGCTCATGAAGACGTGTTTGCATAAGTATCCACAGCGGCCAAGGCCAACCACTCCGGCAGAGATTCTAATTTTTATGCCGAATTTTGTGCGTAATGAATTATAGCAACTTTTTGTCGTTGTGTAAGTTCCTGGTATTTTACAATCCTTTTCTTGGTTTCTGCACACTTAATGCGGCTTTTTATGGGTGTTCCTTATATCTTTCCATGTGTATCTTCTTAATCGAATAGATTCATGTCAAAGACTGCGTGGTGGGTGTAAGTGAGAGTTAAAAGACCCGCCAAATGACGCACCATTTATTTATTATTTTGATCTTCACTCCTCACTCTGGGAGGGCAACAGTCGGCAAGTTTTTCATCAAGGATTGTTATTATAAATCATCACATAAAAAGAAACCGCGGTAGGCTCATGCATTTCACAAACAACTACAATCTTTCATTACTATGGAATTCATTGTGATTTCATTAAAGGCTACAAAAATGCCTTGATTTGCCGACTTTCACTGCCTCGGGTCTGCTTATCCTCTAGTCCTTGAGCTTCCCGCGCTCCGTTCATCGCAGAGCCTCCTGGCCTGGGATGCCTGACCGGTGACTTGCATGTGAGTAATTCCCTTATTGAACATTGCATACGTCAGCAGAGGCAAGCTGTACCAAGAACATTACAATAGGCTGAGTCGTGACGTTGCAGCGGCGCGTGTAGGCTGCTGTCTATTCAGGGGAAGTGAATCCCTGAAACATGTGCTGGTGCTTCGCCTGTTCCGCATTCTAACAAGAGGCAGCCATGCAGATTTCACTCGGGTCTTTGCCTTCAGGTCATTCAAGTGTTCACGTTGTGTGCATCATCCCTTATGCTTTACATAATCTTTACATAATCTTAATAATTTCTTTGGTGCATTTCTTTAGGTGTTTTGTGTCTGGGTGACAAATGAAGGCAGTGACAAATTACCGCCTTGGTCACGTCACCAGCGCCTCGTAGTGCACCGCCTCGCTCGCCACTGTCATTCACGTGGCGAGACACGTAAAAAAAGAGTCAAGCCCACTCTCTCTCTCCTCCAGACCCCTCAGACCCGCACTACCCGCCTAGTAAAGCCTTCCAGAGCTATATTTGAATCAAAATATACGATTAAGGAAGCTGAAAGGAAATTATTCAGTCATCTATTTATCATATATTTAGCGCTGGGTTCCAAGGGGCTGAGGTGAGGCGAGACTGAGGCTGAGTAGCATTCTCACGCTGCCTGACACTCACTCTTCCCTTGTGGACTCTCCCTTTGATGATATCTGTGCCTTTTTTCTTCCTTTCTCCTCCCCCTCTTTCTTCTCCTCCTCTTCCTTCTCCTCCTGTTCCTCCTCCCCCTCCTCCTCCTCCCCCTCCTCCTCCTCCCCCTCCTCCTCCTCCTCCTCCTCTTCCTCCTCCTCCTCCTCCTCCTTCTTTTCTCCAATAGTTCTACCATTACCCTTCTCCGTATCATCCTCCTTTCCCCCCTCCCTATTTCTCCCTATAGTTCATCAGTTTCTCCAGTCTCTTGCTGTCCCTTCCCTCCTTCACCCACAGGACACACGATACAGTGACCCACCTCCAGTCCAGGACACTAATTGGGCCGCTTCTTTATCTCCTGACTTATGGAGGATAGGTGACTTGCTCCTCCGCGGCCTTCCATTGCTGCCAACAGGCCCCCGATCCCGCGCTCCAGCCCTGTCATGAGGCTCTCCCTCCACGTGTCTACTGATCTTCTTTCTTTCCTTTCGTATAAGGGTATCGATCCTACGAAGATTGGTAGTTCTTGATATGTTGTTAGTCTGGGATTCTTTTAGTGCAATACCGTTTCTGCATAGGATTCTTTAAGGGTCTTTTTGCCCTATCTTGACGGCTCCTCTTCCTGGCGACTCTCTTTCATCTCGTAATGTAAATTTCTGCTTAGAAGATTTATGCTTGTACTTTTTTAGAGATGTGTTCTTTAATTACACTTCCGTTACCATATACGATTACTAACCATTTCCTCGCCGTACACTGTTCTACCCAGCCCAACTCGGCCCTTCTCGCACTACATTACTTTGGTGTGCCGTGCGCTGCCGTGCTACCACTCACTCACCGGCCGCGTCACAATATTTGGCTGAGCGTTATTAATGATTCAAGCGGTGATTTGGTCTTTCTGTCTGTATTCCTCCCCTCGTCCCACCTCTCTCGCTCTTCACTCTCCATTTTTTTCTCTCCTTTCACCTGCATATCCTTCCTTCACGCATGCCCCAAAGAGATCCGAGTCCTTAGTGACAGCAGCCCATCTTTCAGAGGCTGCCTTGAACACATCAGCCTATCACATCGCCTCAGTGACGTCAGGCTTAGCGTGAAAAGGATTAACATACTCGGAGGAATGTTGTAGCGAGTGTGGAGCTCAAGCATTTGTGGGGCAATGATATGTTGTACTGGAAAGTCCTCGGTGTTTTTCTTTTTTCTTTTTACATTATTCTTTTGGGTATGTAAAGCAGCCTGACAAACGTGTTCTAAGAAAGTTAATGAAAGTTGATTCAAATTACTGGTACAAAGAATAATAGTAAGAAGGGGTTACCTAACTAGGAAAAAACTCAAAGTTGCGTTCCATGTATAAAAAATAAATTCGTAATAATGTCTTCCTTTTTAGACTACATGTATTTATGACCTTCTGACTAGACCTTCGTACACAGATAGGGATAGGGAAATAGTTTCTCCTTTACGCTTATCTCTAAGGTATGGTTACTTGCACAATTTAAACCTATGTGAAAAAAAAGAAAATATACATTCGAAAAAAAAATGTGATGAATGTATGTCAAAGGTCTACATTCCGAATCGCTTTTTGCTCTCATGAATGTTAGTTTCAGAGGTATACACTGAAAATTATTTGCCAACATCTTATAAGTATTTCTTTTATTGTTAATGCAGAATTCATCTTTAACAATGAATAAAATTTCATAAATACACTTTAAAATCTCTACAACTTCTATGCTGTTACAAGTAGTCAGAAAATGTCGGGACATTTGACAATACGAGCACGGTCAACAGAAAACTCAAGTCACATGCCATAAATCAAGGAGACATTCGTTACATTCTTTCTTTCCTCTTGACCTGCAGGATGACTTGTTGCACGGTGGGTACCTGATGCACAACAGAAAATATTATGACGCACATTGTACCTCGTGACTCCCTCCTCACCTCGTAATGCGCTCAAACGTACACAGAAATGGTAGACTCATGCTCATATAATGCTCCTCACTCACTGCTATTATGCTGCCTGTGTGTTGAACAGTTTTGCTCTTTGTTTGTTTTCATCGTCATTCCTCTCGTGTATATAGTCTCCAGACCTCGTAATAACAGAGATTCTTAAGTATTTAGCTTTTTCTACACGGATTTCTACTCTTAAAATGTCAACCTCCTGAAAATGGTCTTGTACTTTAGCCATTGTCTCATCAACAATCTCAAATTTACTGCTAAAATGAGACCAATTTCAGGAGGTTAGCATGGATTTTAAGACTATAAATTCGTCTAAGAAAAGTTGCATATTTGAGACTCTCTGTTAATACGGCTCAGTTCCGTAGTGGATGTGGGATTGGCTTTGTAACGGCTGCCACTTATGTTGTTAGATTTTGCTTTCTATTGGGTCTTCTCATTGTTGTATCTTATATATTCTGTTCCAAATTTTGATCACACAATTATTTTTCTTTTCTATTTCTTACGTTGTTAATATATCTAATAAAAGTATATTTGCAGTTTTATTAGTTCTTGGCTTCCTGCAGCTTGCTTTATTTTACAATAGGATCTTAGTTTCTGTTCCTAGATAGTCGGTAGATAAATGGCCGTTAGACTGAAAGAAAACAAAACCTATTGAAGTTTTAATAAGGTTTCTAGTAGACTTCTAACAACAATAGTGTATCATTATCCTACCTCTCTTCCTTTTCACATCCTTTCTGTTCCCTTCCTCTCCACCCCTTGCTGCGCCGCGTCACATACACTACTACACTTCCCCTCCCTCCCTCTCACTCGCTCTTTTACTATATTTTCTCACACTCTACTTCACTTCACTATCACCATCATCTTTTCTATATTCTTGCTTCCTCCTCATATCGTGTTTAAGTCAAATTCGTCCGTTTCGTTACATGAGGTGATCTTTTTAATAACAGGCAGTATCAACGTAAGCATCATATGAATAAAAAAAAAGAAAATTTCGATACAAGTAGGCAAATTAGAAATAGATGGCTAGTTTCGGATTATAAGAGATATGAAAATACGCAAGGAAAGGTATTTAACAGTCTCCCTCATCGATGACATGTATAGTATATGTAACTTAAAAGATATATTCATAGTTATAATAATGAGTTTGTACATACAGTAGAGAGAGAGAGAGAGAGAGAGAGAGAGAGAGAGAGAGAGAGAGAGAGAGAGAGAGAGAGAGAGAGAGAGAGAGAGAGAGAGAATAAATGCAGGACAGAGAAAGAGAAAGAGAGAATAAAGGTGAGGGGGGGTAGGGGGCGTCCTGCTGACTGCCGGCACTCCATCATACACACTCACACTAAGCCTGGAGGTTTCCCAGACCATTGCACGATCACACCATAATGCAACTGTGGCCAAGACGCAGCACCACCACCACCTGCGCTCTTCACACCATGTCTGCCCTCGCAACATCCTCAAATTCCCCTAAACACTCGGTAAAGTTCACTCTATAAGGCACGCTAATACGTTTACATCACTAGTTGACGCTCCATAGGGATTAGGGCGGAGTAAGAGGGAGTAGGAAGGGATAAAGAAGCACATTGAAAGTTGGCTTAACGCTGGTAACTCTGCATCATTATTCAAGTCTCATTGGTTGCATTCTGGTCGGTCCTCGAGGGCGCGCAGGGCGGTGCTTCGGGCCATCACTCACCCTCCGTAATGGTTGTTAGCTGCTGCCGGCCTGGAGGGTGACGCGGTGCCCTACTCCTACTCCTCCTCCCCCCCCCTACTATTCCACCAACTCCTTCCGCATGCAGTTCTCTATCATACTTGTGTCTCCACTGCGCCTTGCATGTTCATGGTGCCTTGTCATGGCGCGTCCAGCCTGAGAGGTGTTCTGTAAGCGGCATCACGGCCTGGGTAGCATGGATGAGATGCAAGGAAGTCAAAGGGAGCCGCGCTCGTTGGCAACGAGGCCTCTCTAAAATTGAAACCTTAATCATTAGTAGTGTGACTGTCAGTGTTGCCGCCTGACGCTTCGTGCTATATTGCGCTCTCATACTTATAAAACACCAAAGAAAGATGGGTGAAGGTTACAGCGAGTTCATATTGAGGAAATGTTACTCTTTGCCCCATCCCTTGGTCTTCAGATCGCACCCTCAGTGTAGGCCGCTGGATAAATAACAAGGAAACAGACTAACTAGTAGCGGCGTGTGCAATTGAGCAGAGGGGCGGCTCAAGTTTCCTGGGCGACGGGGGGACGCCAATGCAGGTGCCTATAAATCAGCTCAACCTGGCATTCAGCCGCGACCTTTTCATGCGACTCCATACATGTGTCCTAATTGTTCGCTGAGGTAGTTTTGTGGCAAGATGGACGGCCAGGCTGGTCTCCTCCCACCCTGTGTGACAGGCAGCGGCGGCCCAATGCACCTCTGGAAGCCACCCTGAAGCACCGCGACGGAATCCTGACGTATAGGACACCTGAACGCCACTCAGGGCTTTCCTTTATGATTCTAACACCTGGGACGCGTGCAGAGCTATTCAGAATAAATAGAAAAAGATTCCTTCAGGTTCTTAGTGATTTAATGTAAAATATTTTTTAGGGTTAAGATATTCTTAAAGATATTTCTTTTCTCTCTTAGTGATGCACCTGACTACCTTACTGCGATCCCCTTCACTTCATCCTGTTTTCTGCCTCACTTCCCCTTACACATCCTCACACTTTTCATCCTATCCTTTGCATAATCATGGCTAATATACTACCTCGTTTTCTCTCTCCTTTCTTCCTCCTCCTCCTCTGCGTCATTCAGTGCAAGATCCCACCACCCAATCCACCTGCGCACACTTACCCTTCCCCCCTAAACCCTCCACTTCAATCAGGTTTTTGCATGCCATCACACGGGCTTCATGTTTCGCTGGAATGTGATTAAAAGCCAACACGCCACATGCACCAATTACTTTTTTTTACATAGTCTGGCGCGAGTTTCAGTCCATCATTCACCTCCACGCACGGCTGAGGTTTCCCCGCAGTTTATCGGTGGTTTCTCGGCTTGTTCAGCTCCCCTGGGCATTACTGAGGGGTACCTTTGCTTAAATGGCGTGGAAGATGTATGAAGTAGGTAGTGCATGGGTGCGTTGAGGCGCTATAGTGTTAATGCAGCGTTTTCCTGGCTATCTTGTTCCTTGTGGAGTGATTATGTGTATCTCACGCTACGTTGGTGATCAGCGAGGCTAGCTGGTTATTTGGATGGCTGGCTGGCTGGCTGGTGGGAGGGTTGGTTATATCGTTATTCGCCTTACAACACACCTGATACAATCTCCACTCAAAGCTCTAGTCTCATCGATCCAGCCTTGGTCGGTGCGATTAGTGACGGGATGTTGCAGGAGATGGAGCAGAGGAAGGGCCTGCGCTGATCACCTTTATTACTCTCTCCATCACCTGCGCCGCCACTTTACCGAGACTGATGAGTGTGTTTAGCGTTTCTTTATATTTTTTCTTTTCTTTTTAATACACGTCTCTCTCTCTCTCCTCTCCGTCTCCTCATCTCCCTCCCCTCTCATACATCAACTCTCTCTATCTCTCTCTCTCTCTCTCTCTCTCTCTCTCTCTCTCTCTCTCTCTCTCTCTCTCTCTCTCTCTCTCTCTCTCTCTCGCTCTCGCTCTCTCGCTCTCTCTCTCACACACACACACACACACACACACACACACACACTGATCAACATTCATAACGCGGGCTTCTTAAAATGCAGTCAATGCGAGAACGATTAACATGAAGCGAAGAAAAGGGGGGAGTGGAAAAAAAAGAGAGAAGGGGAGCGACTGAGAGAGAGAGAGAGAGAGAGAGAGAGAGAGAGAGAGAGAGAGAGAGAGAGAGAGAGAGAGAGAGAGAGAGAGATTAAAATTACTACCCGTAATACCATATTCCATAATTCCTGTTCCATTAACTTGCTTTTCCACCATGACCATATGCAAAAGTCCACAGAGATGATTAGCACGATTTATAACTGTGTTTCGCTCGTTGATGATATGGAATGCATAAAAATCTTGTTAATATACCACTAGAATCGTAATTAAACACTTCGAAAACTCGTCTATCTTCAACTAGAGTGTTTTAGATATAGGAGGTGTATAGGAGATATGTTTTAGAGATATGTATGTATGTATGTTTTAGAGATATGTATGTATGTATGTATTTTAGAGATATATATATATGTATGTATGTGTATAGGAGATATGTTTTAGGAGATATGTTTTAGAGGTGTATAGGAGATATGTTTTAGATATAGGAGGTATATAGGAGAGTGTTTCAGATATAGGAGGTGTGGCAAAAAGATGCATCATAACATGGTTTTACACGGACACTATTGAAGTTGAGAATTTCCCCGAGAGATGGCGCTGGTCTCGTGGTGTCGCTCGCTGTGCAAAGCCAAGGCACGACTAAAGGCGGACAACCAGAGCATTGTTGCAATTATTTATGACACCAGCAGGGGCGTCCATTTAGTAGCTTTTTTTCACCGTTTCTTTAGCGGACGGAGAGCGGGAGGGAGTGATGGATGGCATGTTAATACGCTTATGATGATGATGCTACTACATCCTCGTCCCCTTCTCACCCCCCCTCCCCCCTCCGTCCTGCCTACCCAACACCTTCACCTTCTCATCGCCTTTGCCTAACATTACATGACTTCTCCATATTCTCTTCCTTCCCCCCATCTCTCTCTCCCCCCCTCTCTCTCTCTCTCTCTCTCTCTCTCTCTCTCTCTCTCTCTCTCTCTCTCTCTCTCTCTCTCTCTCTCTCTCTCTCTCTCCCATAAGTGCTCGTCTTCTTCATATACATCAGCTGTTCTTAATATCGCAAATCGTTCTAATTTTCTCTCTTTCTGCACTATCCTACTGTTTATCTATTCCTCATTTTTTCTCTTCCCTGAACGGCTTGAAATCTTAATGACTCTTTTTTTCCTAATATTCTCTCTTTTGGTTGTTTTCCTACGGTTTGTGTCTTCTTTCTTACATCCTCTCAACTGTACCTACTTCATTTCCTCCTCCTGACATCAGATACTCTCATCGCTTCTAAACACTTGAAAAACTTTGTGCCCTTTCATAGCAGGTAGATTTCGCTTAGTATCCTCTCTTACTCTATCTTCACCTATTATCATCGCTGGGAGATTTCCTCATTGTGCTCTCTTTCTCTATCATTACCTAATATCAACGTAGGTTCTTCAAACACGCATTACTATCAGCCTCTACACTTTGCCTACTTTTTTTTTGTATTGCTTATCACCACCACCATCTCAAGAGTTTATTTGACATGTATCACTTTGCAATAGTTAAAGCATAATTTAATTTCAGGGTTCCGTGCCTCCTTTGGCCTCGTTCTTGATCACCACATTTCCAGCAAGAAGTTTCTCTGACTTTCTGGGGATTTGATTTTAGGATCGTGTGAAGAAAAGAAGATATAACGATTAAGGATATGTAAAAACCTCGTTGGCCAATTCTGGTGTCATAAAGTAGCTTAGTAGTTAATGGTTCAGGTGTTTTCTACTTTATGCTCAAAGCTTCGTTAGGAATAAAGTAAAAAATTTATTCTTGATAGTCACATTTTCTAGAATGAAAGTATGCAGTTTTTTATTTATTTTGTTTTATTATATTCATCTATTTATATATTTATTCATACATATATGTATTTATTCATGTATTTATCTATTTATTTATTTATTTATTTATCTATATTTATTTATTTATTTATTTACTGCTGCACTAATCTAATATTTTTTTGTGTTGCTATAAGTGCAAGAGACATTTAAGGAAAGGTGGTGCGTGTTCCTGTCCTGTGTGTAAGAAGTAAGACCACACCTACCCAGTAACTTTAGTTCAAGGCATGTACTTTCATGTAAGAGTCACAAACGAGCTGCAGCTTTATTCTTCGCGTGAAGGTACAGCCCTAAACATATTTTATTTTTATTTGGATATTGCGCAAGTAAGAGAATCAAGTATCATTGTAATGAAAATATGGCGCTATTCTTAATCCCTTCAGTACTGAGAAACTTTTTTTAACAAGACTTTGGGTGTAATAAGACAATTTCATTAACATTAGGAAGGGTCTATGGTGGTCAGAAGATTAATGATCATAGTCTGTTCCATTGTAATCTTCATATAAATTTCTAAAACTTTAGAAAACCGAAAAACAATAAGCAGAAAAAAATATTTTGATATTGAGCTCCATTTAAATAACGGAGGTGAAATGGAATAACAATTGAATGACGAAACTAAGGCTGTAGACTATAAAGTTAAATATTACCACTGTCCTATGTTGTTTATCTTAACCACCTCAGTAAGGGGACGTAAATTCATATCTATTTTGCTTATTATTTGTTGACTTTATACAGCTTCAGAAACTTGGTTTGAGATTAAAATGGTACAGACTCTGGGCATCTTCTGATCTTCATAGACCCTTGCTAATATCAATAAAATCTCCTAATCACATCCAAAAACCCGTAATAAAAATGTGTTCCATTACTGAAAGGATTAACTTTTATCTTGAAAGTGCAATACGTCTGTAGTAATCACCTAACATACAAACAGACAACCAAGGAAATGAGCACAAAAAGACGAGAAAGAGAGAGAAAAAAAAAAAAAAAAGAAGGAAAGGGAGAGATGAGAAGGATGAAGGCGTCATCTGGCACGGGGACAACAGTTGCTAGTGTGATGTATCGTTGCAAACCTTCCCAAAAAAATATTGAAAAAAATACTCAAAAAAACTCAGCATCCTGCAACATTGCCGCCCTTTACCTGTTGCACCTTGACTAATGAATCGGAACGGGAGAAGAGAGAAGAGGACAGAGGGACAGAGAGAGAGAGTGGGAGGGGAGAGAGTAAAAAAAAAAGAGAAAGGGAAAAAGTCTATAAAAAGGGCAAGGTATAGCAACTTTTTTTTCCCTTTTCCGCCTAATTTCCCTCGGTGAGTAAGTGCAGTGAGGCAAGAGAAGCGCTAATGAATATCCGATTACGTGTTTTAGAGAGAAGAAGAGGAATAGGAGGAGGAGGAGGAGAAGGAAGGAGAGGGGGAGGAGGAGAAGGTGAAGAAGAAGGTGTCTTGTCCTCCTTTGTATACAAGTTTCCTTCCTGTTAATGCGACTAATGTGACGAGGTGTGTGTGTGTGTGTGTGTGTGTGTGTGTGTGTGTGTGTGTGTGTGTGCACGTACGCGTTGTCTTGTTTTCCTCTTGTAATCTGTTTTGTTGATCTGTTTACGTGTATGTTTATTTGTGAATAGGTATGCGTAGTAGTAGAAGTAGTAGTAGTAGTAGTAGTAGTAGTAGTAGTAGTAGTAGTAGTAGTAGTAGTAGTAGTAGTAGTAGTAGTAGTAGTAGTAGTAGTAGTAGTAGTAGCAGCAGTAGTAGTAGTAGTTTTTTATAATGTAATATGTAAGGGAGTAAGAGAGAGAGAGAGAGAGAGAGAGAGAGAGAGAGAGAGAGAGAGAGAGAGAGAGAGAGAGAGAGAGAGAGAGAGCTCCCCCATCCGTAAGGGTATTCACTCCCAAGGTGTTGCAGGGACAGAAAGAGGCGAGGCGAGTCTGGTGAAGGTTAGAAAGGAGGAAAAAAAACGAGAGGGACAAAAAGAGAATTGAGATGCAACCATTCATCTGGATAAGTCACTACTGAGAATCCCCTTCCTCTCACTCACCCTTCCTCTCCCCCTTTTTTCTTCCCTTTTCTATCATTCTTTCCTTCCCTTCTTCCTTCTTCGTTCATTTCTTTTCTTTCTGTCTCATTTCTCTCTCTCTCTCTCAAGGTGAGTAGAGTGAGAGAAGTGCTTGTATCTCTAACGAGCGTGAACAAAACAAAAGTGAACTATCCAAGTCATTAATAGACACTGAGAAAACAACTGACTTCTGTGGCACTCACTAATTACTGGACCTTACTGGGATTTAAAGCTGTTTATTGCAACTCTCTGTCGCCTGCCACCTAACTACGACCCTTTGATCCTTGTCCACCTTTCCCTCTACCCCGTCCGCCCTAACTTTTCTCAGGAGCCTTTGACGGGGTATATTGTCAAACACTTTACTTTAGGCCGGGAATAGCATGTTTTTATCCCTTTACTCTTCACCTTTGCTCTTCATTCCCTCTTATTGTCTTTCTTTTGTATTGTTTTTATCTTTTCATTTCCTTTATATACATTCATCTTCTTATCGTATATCTTTTTTTTCCTTCCTTGTCTCTTTTACTACGTCTTTTCCCTTTCGTTTCTAGTATTCCTTCGCCTTTGTTATTGCGTTTTTCAACTTCTCTTTTTTTTTTCGTGTGTTAACCTTCTTTTTCACACTTTTCCTCTCTGGAACACATAGATGAAAGAGACTGTGAAGGCAATTAAAGGGGAAAAAAATCCAATACCACACTCATACAGCGAAAATGTTAATGTAAGGAAAGCAATGTAGGAAAAAAATAAAGTAATATTTTTTCCCTTGTCCTTAATGCTAAGTGCATATGCCGGAACGGACAGAAGCACGGGGATGAGAAAGGGGAAAAAAATGCAGTAAGCATGTGACGCAAAATAAGTTGCTCTCACTTAACCCTGCCGAAGCTTAAAAGGAGAGAGGGAGAGTAATATTAAAAAATATATATATAATACATGTAAAGAATATAATGCTATGTCCTCCTTCCCTTATTGCCGATAATGATCGTACACATATGATGAATGCAGCCTCTTTCATCACAACTAATACTGTATGAAAGCAAAAAAAAAAAACATATATATATGGAAAAAATACAGTAAAAAATTCACCCTTTCCGTTTCTGAATGCCCCAGTCCAAGTCACGCGCCTTCTTTTGCATCATTTTTTTCCCTGAGTGATTTCAACCGAAGTCACTCTCCTTTCAGCCGTCAAGGTGCAGGAAGAAGGAAAAGTGACAAACAAAACACACCCTCAGGGATTCCTTGTAATGCTGCAAACGAGCGGTGTGTCACGTCAGAGCGCTGCTGGGTTCACTGGACGCCTGAGGGAGTGAACTACAGACGGCCAACGCTGTACTTTGCGTGCCGTATTTCAGTTTAATGAGACATCTGCTTCTTAAATTAACTCAGCTTTCCAACGTAATTGCCGGCCATTCCTCTCTCTCTCTCTCTCTCTCTCTCTCTCTCTCTCTCTCTCTCTCTCTCTCTCTCTCTCTCTCTCTCTCTCTCTCTCTCTCTCTCCTGAAATAGAAAACCCCCTTCCTGAAATAGACTAACCCGTACCATCTCGAATTTCCCAGAATCTCCCTGACCCCCATGTGGATTCACCTAGAACTACCTACACTAAGCTAAGTTTCCATGATCATTTGCTGGGAAAATTCTGATGACGTTAGTTTCTTTTGATAGCTTATGCAATTTTTTTTCTCTTGTTGTTGTGGGTGAGGCGAAAAGTTTAAGTACGACTCGTTTTTTTTTCTTTTATTCTCTCTTTTTTATGTCATTTTTTATCACTATGACGCAAGTGGTGGTGATGCTGAAGGAGGAAGAGGAGGAGGAGGAGGAGGAGGAGGAATGAAGAGTATTATTGGATTACTGATCTTCTGTACATATTTCATGTCATGCACTGTGTGTGTGTGTGTGTGTGTGTGTGTGTGTGTATGTGTGTGTGTGTGTGTGTGTGTGTGTGTGTGCGTGCGTGCGTGCATGTGTGCGTGTGTGCGTGCACGCGTGTGTGCGCGCGCAGGCGTGCGTATGTGTGAGCGTGTGTGCGCGCGCGCGTGTGGGTACGGGTGTCATATTGATAACAGAGGTTTCAGGAGATGAGCGTGATGGTAACAGTGATGGTAGTGCTGCAGATACAAAAATGCATTTGTGGTGGTGGATTAGACAATGGAGGAAAAGTAAAAGACTGAATATTGAAATCAGTAAAGGAAAAATCAAATGGAAGAGAAGTAAGATTGATGAGAAGTGTGAGATACATTACTTACCATCAGGTGCTTATCAATAAAGAGATAGTTATGGAGTACATACAAAAGGAAGAAACCAAAAAATATATAGAAAGATTCATTGTTCTCAACACTTATTTGCTGTGTTCTCAAAGGCTTTTGTTCTCTCATCGTGATTATTCCCAAGGGTACCATATGTGATTAATTAGATTTCTTAACACCCCAATCTCTCTCTCTCTCTCTCTCTCTCTCTCTCTCTCTCTCTCTCTCTCTCTC
>CM035192.1:5059446-5076572 GCA_020233015.1 Callinectes sapidus
TCTCTACTTCTCTCCTCTCTCTCTCTCTCTCTCTCTCTCTCTCTCTCTCTCTCTCTCTCTCTCTCTCTCTCTCTCTCTCTCTCTCTCTCTCTCTCTCTCTCTCATCGCCAACAAGCCACTCGTACCTCACACATCTCCATACACACACACACACACACACACACACCACGTTACCACTTCCCCCACCGGTCCTCACATCTCTCCCCCATCAAGCCATACTGTCCAACGCTCCTTACCACCGCCACCACCTTTCCGTACCGCGAATTTTGGCTGCGCGGTGAAAACCAAAACAAAATGCACCGTGAATCCCTCCCCTATGTCGCGCCGCTTTGAATCACAGCTGCCGCCACTGCGACACGCCACCCACAGACACGCCGCTGCCAGAGTCACTACCAATATTCAAAGCAACCGGCTGCCATAAACGGGGCATAAACACGGTGGTCATGGTGCCTCGGGATGGACACAGCGTGCGGCGTCGTGTGGTGTGGTGGAGGACGCAGCCACTGTACCCTGCTACTGTCGCTCTCTTCGTCGACCCCGCAGACAACGAGGTACAAAAACCAGCCCGCCTCGCCTCCTTGTTCTTATTCGGTAAAAGAAATAAAAATAAAACAGGAAAAAAGAATTGACGCTGACTTCCCTTTTTATTATTTTTGGAGGGAAATATATTGTGGGGTTGTTAAGTTTCATGTTTCATTAAAATGTTTATACGCCATCCACGTCCGTGTGTCTCGTTTCGTCACTACGGCCGTTGCGGGAAGAAAGGATCTGTGTGTGTGGGGGGGGGGGGGCGGGGGGGGGAATACTATCAGATAAAACCATGGAAAAATATACAATGGAAATTTAAACTTTGTTCTTCTAAAATCAAACCACACACACACACACACACACACACACACACACACACACACACACACACACACACGCACACGCACACACACACACGAACACACACACACTGTAATCCCAGGATGTAAAACAGAAATTCCTGCTCAAACTCAATTGCTACAAATCCTGATATGACTGTCGATAAAAAATCAACACCGCGAGCAAAGACTGTGTATGAAGAAGAGACAGTTAGGAGAGACAGGTAGCAGAGTATAGACGTGGGGCACGGCAGGTGGCAGGGCAAAGAGAACCGGTGTAGTAAGTGTGAACGGCTGACTGCCTACCTCTTCACTTGAATCGTTTTGTAGGTCAGGCAGAATTTGCATGTGCTTACCTGCTCATATGTCATTACAATTAGTGTAAAACTCATATCTGTTCAACGTATTATACGAATCTCAATGGGTAGGTCTTTATTTCCTGGTTTTGCGTATGTGCGTCTCATATCCGGCCTCTCCTTTTGCTTCGCCCCGGGAGACTCGCCCCCTCGGTCAGTGACACGACCACTTGGCGAACAACAGCAGACCAGTGTGCTTCCTGTGCCCGCCGCCACACCTTTCTTCCCTCTCTCCGTCTGTCCATTCTTCCTACCGGGGCCGGGCGCGCACCACAATGCGCCGCGTCGATTGGGTCCATCTCTCCCTCTCCTCCACTGCTACCCTCCCTCTCCTGCCTGCCTGCCCCAAGCACGTCACTTTACGTATCTCACCTGACGCTCCACAAGTCACTGACCTCAGCAGCTGTTGGTTGAGAGATTGCGGTGGTGATGGTGGTGGTGGTGGTGGAGGAGGAGTCTGTGTGGCAAGGGGAGGCGGTGTGATGGTGATATAATGTAGTGTGATGGTGTATAGTGACAAGGGTGATAACACCCCTCGTCCTTAAATACCGGAACACCAGGTATCACAGCACTGGCCTTGGAAGGTAGTAATTAAGACACCTGGTGCTCATAACGCTGCTCGGTGGGCCTCCGTAGCCAAAACATAATGTGAGGCCTGTGACGGCTCCGGTAATAGCCTTGTCACAACTGCCCCGCTCCACTCCCTCTCCAGCTACCTTCCCCTGTCATCCCAACCCTGCCCTACATCCACACCTCTACAACTTGATTCCTGATCTCTTCCCATTCCCTCCCGACAATTAGTCCATCTTTTTCCACTCAAGCTTCATCCCTTCATCCTCCTTTCTCAGAACTTCATTCCCTCACTCCCCTGTCCTACCCTTTCTTTTCACAAAAATCACTTAATCTCCTTCATCCTCAGTATCACTCCATCAACAGCCTCCCTTCTTCCACACTGCCTCCTCATCCTCACGTCATCTTTCCAAAATCCTTTCAACCTTTCAGTCTCACCTGCTTCTCGCAAATAATTTTATCTCTTCTGCTAGTTCTCTTGCTTCCCCGCCACGTGTCTCAATTGAACATGAATGAAGACAACCAATTCGGTATTAAATGTATGAGAGCAAATGTAAGATGTCATTCTGACATTTATAATATTTTTTTCTGCTTCTACCATGAGGTATTCGATATTGTTTTCATTGACATTTTATTTTCTACTTTTTATGAGAATTCAACATAGTATTTTTTGGATAATTAGTTACAGTTTTGTCAACAATCACCACCACTACCACCGCCACTACCAAGGCCAAGCACCCAAACAGATCAAGACCACCCGAGTCAAAGTTCAAGAGAGAAAATAACTTAAGGGAGAGAAAACTCGGCAGTAAAACGACTCCCTGGGGCAGCCACGCACCCAGCACCATCACTGCACACACGCCCATTCCGCCTGTCAGTTTTTATTAAGTCCTGGGTGGTCGACGGGCGTGCCACGATGCCTCTGTGACCTACATGTGTGAGGAGAGAGAGAGAGAGAGAGAGAGAGAGAGAGAGAGAGAGAGAGAGAGAGAGTAGAGGGAGGGGAGGATTTCTGAGCTCCACTTGTCTCTTTGTATGAGCGTTTGTACGTACAGATGTACATGTGAAGGTTAAACGGGAGTGCAGATTGATCTTGATAAAAGGCAAGTATATGAACACTAATAACAACAAAAGCAATACCAATAACAACAGCAACTGCAACAATAACAACTAATAATAATAATAATAATAACAATGATAATGATATTAATAATGGTAATAATAATAATAATAATAATAATAATAATAATAATAATAATAATAATAATATTAATAATAATAATAAAATTAATAATAATAATAATAATAATAATAATAATAATAATAAAAATAATAATAATAATAATAATAATAATAATAATAATAATAACAAGAGTTGCAGTAGTATTTTTGACGATAGCAATAAAAGTACAATAGTGTTTTTCACCCTATAACTGAAGACATTTATGATCAATAAACGAACCTGAAAATCAGTGAGAGACTGTAAATTTTCTTTATGGCTCAGGAAAAACATGCCCTGCCTCGCCATCATTCTCACAATTCCTTCAGGCCTCTCCCTCCCTCATATCCTTCAACTCTCCCTCCATCTCACTCTCCCTTCCCTCCCTCTCCCTTTCTTTCATCCTCCTTCTCTCCCTCTCCTTTATATACTCTGAAATTTTCATTCTGTTTCCCTTTCTCTTTTTTTCTTCTTCCCTCATTTTCTCTGTGTCTCATTTTTCTTTTCTTCTCGTACTTTTTCTCGCTATTTTACATCACCTTCCCTCTCCAATCCTTTCCCACTCTCCATATTTTCCTTCCCCTCTTTCTTCTTCATTTTCCTCACTTGACATCTCTCAATCCAAGGCCTTCCATCTTCTTTCTTGTTTCTCTTCTTAATCACTTGGAATGCACACCACTTATATAATGTTCCTCCTCTACCCTTTCCTCATCTTTCTCCCCACTTTCCAGTCTCACCCTTCCCTCTTTTTATTTTACCTTTTTCCTCTCATTTTCCCATTTATTTCTCATTTTTTATCTTGATTTTACGTTTGAACAAGTAACTCATAGTACCCTTGCCCTCCTCTCTTCCGCTGGACTCGGCAGTGTAGCGGTGGAAGGTCTGACTCGTTATCTAAAGGTTATGGGTTCGAGTCTCGGCGGGGCTTCACTTAATGGAGAAGGAAGTGGACTCCTGTAATCTCCTATAAAGTTGTATGTGACCTTATCTCTTTGGCCCCGTGGAGTGTGTGTGTGTGTGTGTGTGTGTGCGTAATTTTTATATTCTCTGGTTCATTACGTTTTTACAATTTACCTGCATTTTGTTTCTTTTCACTTTACTTGCATAATCAATTTAGCTTACAGCATCTATCTACACATGATTTGTTTGTTGCTTTTTTAGACTTTAAATGCTTCCATCAATTTAGCTGTATTTTCTTTTATTCTTTCTTTCATATCAGCTACTTCCATGACTAGTTTATATTTTTATACCTGCACAGTTACCTGTCCTTACCTTTATCTGCTTTGTACGCACTGTCTCACCCTGAACACTTCATGACTCACGCGCCAACGACTCACCGCCCTCAGGAACACAAAAACTCAAAATGCCCAAGATAATCGGATTAATATGCCAATTAGCAAAGGTATGCCAGTACGTACGTGACTGTTTAATCTCTTGCTGTTCTGTCTTATTCACCACGGAAAAAATAACAAATAAAAAAAAATAAAACTCATAGTGTGTAAAGAAGAGATAGAGGAGAGAAGATAGAAATATGAGGGAAGAAAATGAGGAGAAGGAGGAGGAGGAGGAGGAGGAGGAGGAGGAGGAGTTGGTGGAAGTTTAGTAGTTCAGAAGATGGATGAGTTTTCAGTTATCACTACCTCGTAAAAAGTAGTCAAAGAAAGAGGAGAAGGATGTGTATCAATATGATGGAAGAGGAGGAGGTAAAAGAAGAGGAGAAGGAGGAGGAGGAAGAAGAGATAAGATGGGAAGGGCAGGTGGAAGCTTTGTATTTTAGAGCTAAATTGAAGTATTAGCATGAAGAGGAGGAGATACCAGGTTGGAGCATCTCACGGCGCGTCGGCCTGCCCGTGCACAGTAATTGGTAATAACACCACGCTCGAGTAATGAATCGGAGAGGCGATGGTGCGCGGCGGCGGCGACAGGCCTTAATGCGGGGCTCAGTGGCTGCAAATGAGAGCTGCATCACGACGCCTTCCCAGCAGCGGCCACGGCGGCAGAGGAGGCCCGTAAATTGCTAATGATACACTGGATGGCGTCTCAAGGTGTTGCCGACAGCGATCCTTGTTTCGTAAAGTATATATTTATGATATATTTTGCGTAGAGAGTTAGCTAATCGTGCTAATGTGGGTAAGATAAAGTTGAATTAATGCTTTGCCTGTCACTATTCCTCAGCATTTGTAAAGAAGCTTCTAGTGTTGTGCTGAACTCCCTGTTTAGTTAGTGTAACCTCTCGGTACATAAGCTCCATCAACTTTTGCGTTGTGTATTGCAAATATGGCATTTAAGATAGAAAGTAGAGGGAAGCCAGCGGAGTCTGACGCGACAGCGCTGTGCGAGGGACGCCAAGAGGAGGTGGTGGTGTTTTTCGGTGTTGTAGGGACGACCTGTGGGTGTTGCCTCCGTGTGGGCGGGGAGGAGCAGCTCGTCCGGCATGTTGGTCCACGTCGCGGGTTATCATTACCCAGGGACGCCCATGTACCTGCCGCGCCGCTGCCGCCCGAGATGGAGCGAGACGATGGACAGCGGGGAAGGGAGAGTCTGAATTAAGCAAATCTGGGTGGTCAAGCAAGGTGGTGCTGCTGTTTTTGTCACCAACTGTTCTACTCTTTGTATAATTTAGACCATGGCCAAGGAAATGAATAAGGAGAAGTTGCAGGCTAAGCTGTGAATACGAATCGCCAACAAGTGGTGGAAATTCGGCACCATACAGAAGTGGGGTGCGCCAGCTGCCGAAGAGTGATGGGACCACAGCTGTCGTTAGGGCGCCTCCATCACCTGCACAGTGCCGCGCCCCTCTGCTCTTCCCCGGCCACATGATGACCCAGTCGTGTAAGTCCGTACTCTTGCCTCTGCAAGGAGGCGGTGGTGGTGGCGGCTGTGGCAGTAAGGATCTCTATCTCAGTAGCATTGAAGCCTCTACGCCCCGCCCGCCTCTTCGCTCCATAGAGTTTCGCTCAAATCGATTCCCCTTAACATGCCTGAGAGACATTCCCTCAACGTTGTGATTATATCAAACATGCCGACAGCGGCGCTGTTTTGAGGTTAAGGGCAGCATCTCTGCGCCAATAACTTGCAGGAGTGGGCCGCGGGCTGACAGCTGAACACGACCAACAAGGGTTTCCCGGTACCGCACTCACCGCACGACTCTTCAAGCCGCCAATAAACAAGCAAGAGGCCCACTAGTGAGCCTCATCTGCCAGGTTGAATGGTGGCGAGACGCAGCGTCGTCTCCCATATGACTCCAAACTTCACCAGCCGGACCACCTGCGTGCCACACGTTTTTGCTTCAAACTTTCCTGACCTGATGGACGCACGACGGCTCAGCATCACCACCGTGTTCGTCCTTCCTTACTTACACTGGGAACCTTTTTTTCATCATGTTCTGGTTGCGTGGATGTGGTATTGACGGGTGGGCAGCGTGCCTGAACTCGCTGCTCGTCACAGCAGCACGCTGTGGAGCATCGAGCAGCCCTTCGCTAGTCCAGCAATTCCACCAAGACCTCGCGCCTCACCACTCGGTCAAGGCATAATAAAGGCGGTTAAATTTGTGCACATAACTAATTCAGATCTTGTTTCCACGCTATTATGATCGTAATTTATCCTGATGGCGAACACGCATCGAGGGCGGGCCTGAGCGTCATTAACATTCAAAAGGGAGCGGTCTGGCGCCCGTCCAGGCCTGCCCGGTTTTAATTACAGGTTAGCGGCGCGACGATCCCTGGCAGCCGTATTTCAAAAAGTGGAGAGGCACGACTGTGGCCTGAGATTTCTGAGTCAGAGAAGCTTAAGTACTGTTATTAACTTGGGGTGGAGAGGACAGTGTAGCATGCCCTCGACCCTGCCCTTCCGCCTTCCCTTCCTTTCTCCATGTCATCTGCACGCAACACACTGTTATTCAGTATCCAACACAAAGAATTGCGTACTTAGTTATCCACTATGCGCCAGCCCACCAGACAATGCTAAAATACGCTAACCTTTTCCACAATCTGTTATTCGTGCCATTCTTGCATGCGTCTCGAGGTGTGCGGGGTGGATCGAGGGAGGACAGAGGACTGAGGTCACACCCTATCATAATCCAATCATTAACTGCCAGCGGCGTTCAGGTGAGGGTGCCGCCCAGACCAAGTGATACCCGCGCGTCACAGGGAGGGGATACTGCCAGCTGCCTGAGAGTACGTAAAAGATGGGCAGTGGACGTCAGACGGTGAGTCGACAGAGGGTGGAGTATCCTTCTGGAACACAAGTGTTGATTTGAGGACGTGTTGAACGTCTTGCACCTGATACATGGACACCTGAGACGGATTGCAAATGTGTGATAACGTGTCCCATTGAGTGTGGAGGGAAAAAACGTGGCGACATAAAGGCAGTGGTGGCAAACAGTGTTGTTTTAAGAGACTGTACAAGGTTCTAAGGAGTTTATGATTCTAGAAACTAAAAAAAGGAGATTGTTACTATGTTAAGCTTGTCTATGATGACATTTTCTTTTATGCTGCTTCTGTTACCTCACTTCCTCTTCCTCCTCCTCCTCTTTATCCTCCTCCTCCTCCTCCTCCTCTTTATCCTTCTCCTCCTCCTTTTCTTGCCTTCCTTCCTGTGACCTGAATGTTTTACCCAACCATGCTCCCCACCTCATCCACGCCCACTCACCTTCACCCCCCCCCCCATCCACCACTACTAATCTCTTCACTGCATTTCCCATCTGCCCGCGTCGTCCACACTGCATTTCCATTCCACCTCGGTGTCTCCACCCCGACGTTTCCACTCCCTTTTCCTCCACCCCCAACTCCCATCTTCACATCACATGACTCCTTTATGGCACGGCACATACTGATATCACACACACACACACACACACACACACACACACACACACACACACACACACACACACACACACACACACACACACACACACACACACACAGCTGCTAAGCCCACATATAGGTCATATTAGTAGTTAGAGAAGAAGGAGATGAATACACCAGAAGAAAACCACAGCAGTAGGGCACAAGAGGAGGAGGAGGAGGAGGAGGAAGGTAAAGGGTAAGAACGAGGAGGACGGATAACAGAAGAAGAAGAAGAAATAAAAACAAGAAGAAAGGAGGAGGAGGAGAACTATCAGATCACAACAGTATGGCAACGAAATAGAAATAAGAAAAGGATGAGTAAAGTGAAGACGATGAGGAGGAGGACAACAAGTATGGGTGGGTGAGGGCATACGAGGAGAAGAGGCGGAGAGATAATAGCACACCCTGAACCTCTCCCGACTCACAGGTGTTTTACGGACGATAGAAGCCCCATAAACCAGCCGTACATACACCCCTTGACATGACTCCGCTTAGTTAGGCTCCGGGAGGATAATTTGTTTTTACTAGTTCTAATTTGGAGTCTCAGGCCCCGTCGGCTGTGACCTCCCCGCCACTCAACAGCTGCCCGGGGTCCTGTCGCTGACTTTACGAGACCACGATAAGGGGTGTGGTAGTGGTGATGGTAGTGGTGGTGGTTATGGTGGTGGTGGTGGGGTGGCTGATCCTGTCCCCCTGTTCTCCTGTCCTCATGTCCTCCTGTCGTGTCCCTTGCTGTTAGGTTGTCCCTGCTCCGTTGGTCCGTGTCGTGTTTGGGGGTGGTGTTGTTCTAGGTGTGTGTGTGTGTGTGTGTGTGTGTGTGTGTGTTAGAAATTCGAATCCCTTGTAAAAGCTTGTCTCTCTTATTATGGAATGTAGTCTTTTGTTTCTTGTTGTTGTTGTGTTGTTTTTTTCTCTCTCTCTCTTCCCATTTGTGGAAGATTGTAACAGTGTATTGATGAGTTGTAAAAGTTGCCGGTAATATGTAGGAAGGGTCTGTTAGCCAGGTAGAGGATGGGAATAGGGAGTGGCCTTGAATTAAAAGGACCTGCGGGGAATGATAAAATGTAATGTGAGGAGAGTATGAAGTAGGAAGAGAGTACAGGTAAAATATTAGTCGACTTCATGAATAAGTGGGATGAAAAGTAGAGGAAAGACGAAGATAAAAAATTAAAGAGACATACATATTGGGAAGAAAAATAAGGAAAGAAATTTGAGATACAGGAAGAGTGGGAGAAAGTGAGGATAGATCATGTGAAAGTTGAAATAAATTAGGAAAGAAAGAAAATTTGGGATATTTCAAGACTAAAAGTAAGTGAAAAGCAAATAAAGGAGAGAGTAAGGAGAGAAGGAATAAGAAACGGATGTCTATTGAAAAAATGAATGAGAAGATGAAAAATAATGCAGATAAAAAGAGGACGATGGAAAAAAGAAAGAAGCAAAGAAGGTGAATAGAAAAGAGAATAGCAAAAGGAAGAAGGAAAGGAGATAAGGATAGGAGAGAGAGAAATAGCAAAAGGAAGAAAAGGAGGTGAGTAGGAAAGAGAGGAATATCATAAGGAAGAAGTAAAGAGAGAGATAACAAAAAAAAAAGGAAGAACCAAGGGAGATGAGTAGGAAAGAGAGAAATAGCAACATGTGAAAGTGATCAATGGTGAAGACGACGCGGCAGGTGTAGGTGTTCCAGATGGAGGATTCATTAGGCACCCCCATCTTGGTCACGCAGCTCAACCATACCTATACACCAGCTGCCTGAAGCCCACTACGCCACCGCCACTACCGCCGCCGTCCACCTCCCTTCAACTCCAACTGAGTAGGCCTAAACGCGAAAGGCTAAGAGTTATAGGATTGAGAGAAAATAAATGGTTAGGTTTTGAAAATTATAGGATAGGTGAGATATAAAGAACATAGAGGGCGTGTCGTGAGTGACGTCCTGAAAGCCATTAGTTCTGCTTCATTTCATCAGTGGTTGTACCATCTCTATTTCCTCACAATAGTCCCTGCAGCGCTTTCATTTACTTAGATCTTACTTCTTGTGCCTTCCTAGGTAAAGTTTCCATGTTTTATAAGTGCAGGTATACGCTTTAGAAGTGTTTTCACATATGTAGTGCATCCAACAGCGCGCCATCTGTCGGAACGCGGAAGAAGTGATAACCTTACATGTTCCAAGACACGTAGGAGGAAGGGACAGTGACAGTGGCAGTGCACGCCACCGAGACGCAAAACGCTTCGAGCAACACAAGGAAAATCCCACAAAAGAACCGACAGAAAAGGAGAAAAAAGAAGGCGTAACGAAAGCTTCTCAAGGGGTGACGGGCGCGGCAGGTGATAATCAGTGGCGGGTCAGGTGGGTCAGCCTCGCGTGACTGACTGGAGAAGCGTCGAAGGGCGTGAGACAGAGGACTCGTCGCTGCCCGGAAGCTTAGAACGGACTCCATGTACCCGTCCTCGTCCCATATATAGGTTAAGGGGGACACGAAGGGCGGCAAGGGTGCGAAAAAAGGGACACGGTAGGGTATGCAGGTGCCCGAGGCGTGGGGCACATAACCTGCATTTCCTTCTGTTGACCTCATTTTATCCCTCCGTACCTCTCCACCTCGCCTTCCAACTCATTAACCCCTTCAGTACTAGGACGCGTTTTTATACTTATTCTGCTTATTATTGGGTAATTTTATACAGCTTCAGAAAGTCATTTTGGGAATTAAAATAATAGAGAATATGGCCATTAATCTTCTGACCTCCATAGACCCTTCCTAATGTCAATGAAATCATCTAATCATACACAAAATTCAAAGTAAAAGATGTCTCTGTACTGATGGGGCTAAACGTGGATGAGAGTGGAAAAATGTGCCTGCCAAGTATCGGTGGATGGAGTATGGGAAACAGAGGCATGATTAACATCCAATAGATGGATGAGAAGTGGAAAAAAGAAGAACGCTAAGCTGTCACGTAGAATACGAAAACTAGTACAATTGAACAATTGAAAGAAAAAAGGACGGTATTTCTATCTCTATTTTGCTTCTAAGGAATAACGTATTTACATTTCTGATAAGGAAAACACACGAGACATATTTCTCCATCCTCCTTCAGTCCCTTACCGTCTCACCTGCTCCTCACCACAGCTTTCCGAGTGCTCGAAAAGGAGTTGTATTCATATGTCATTACCGCTGTGTAAGAAATGTATGGCTATGAAGGTCCTCAATGTTTTCTGAGCACGCTTAGAAACGGCTTTGCTTATATTATGCATTGATATTGACGATCTTTATTTGGCTTTATATTTTCTATTGTACACATTAGTTTCTACGTATATGACCTCATTGTCGCGGCACACTATCACAGCCAATCAATCGTTCAGTCGGTCAGTTACATGAATCACTGCCTGCTTCCACATCGTGCAAGAATAAAACAAAAGATATATTATTTCGCCCAAAACTTAAAATTAAAAGAAAAAAAATTCTTCCATGTACATTTTAGGAAAGAACAACGCATTTGCATATTCCTGATAAAAAAGAAAGCATATCCTTCCACCTTACCTCAATCCCACGCCGCCTCACCTGCGCGTTATCACCACCACAAAACTCCTCAAACCACAGCACTTTTACACCTGCCTTGTGGTCCCGCCCCATCCACCTAACCCTTCTCATACGACACTCCACTCACCCAGCCCCCCACACACAACCCCTCTTCACACCTGCCCCCTCACATTACCCTCACATTCTTTAGTAACCTTTTTCTTTTATCTTTTCCTCCAACTGTCTATCGCCTTGCAGCTTATTACTACCTTGCTATTACGTATCACGGGATAAAAGCGAGTTTCTGTGGATACGAGTGTGGTGGTGATTGCCAGGTTGCTTGTGTGTGAGCAGGTTTTTTGGGGGGGTAGGAGGTCCTTGTTACGTGGCGTGTCAGAATACACCATTAAATTTCCGAATACTCACCGAAGCTTGTGAAGGAATGAGAGGTTTGGTGTGATTAATGTACTGGTTTTGAAATCTGATATCTGGTGTTGTGGTGTTTGTTTTTGTTATTTGGTTCTCACTGTGTGTGTGTCTCTTTGTGTGGGTGGTTGAAGGTGTACGTGGGTGGATGTGTTTCATGTTTAATGTACAGTACATATATAGATTTAGAAATAGCATTGTTTTGTACGCATACACTGATGCTAATAATGGAGAGAGAGCGAGCGAGTGAGCGAGCAAGAGCGAGCAAGAGAGAGAGAGAGAGAGAGAGAGAGAGAGAGAGAGAGAGAGAGAGAGAGAGAGGGGGGGGGGAGATGAAAAATAAATAAATAAATAACACACGCGGACCCACGCACGCACGCACACACACACACACACACACACACACACACACACACACACACACACACACACACACACACACACACACACACACACATACACACACTCAAGGTCAGACACGGGTGAATGCTCGGGTACCAAAACAAGACTTGCGTAAAGCAGTAAGCGATGAGAAGCACGAGGTGGCCCCAGGGCGCTCCCTCTGGCCTCCCACCACCACTACCACCACCACCACCTCTCACCTGCCGGCCCAGGGAAACACCTGTCATTCTCCAACACCTGGGCTTCGCAACACTGGCAGTAAGGACATGCTAAGGGAAGAAGAAAAGGGTGGGTGACCTTCCGAACGAGTCGAGAACCTTAGAGAATGGAGTAATGGAACAAGGGGAGTAAATGACGAAGAGGGAGTGAAGAGGAGTGAAAGTACGAAAGGAAACTGACAACCTAAAGGAATTTTTTACCTTGTGGAGAGGATTTAGATAGAATAATAGAGAATAGTGAAGTGAAAAAAACGTGTTCAGGGGATAAAATGAAGGTCTGTGTTGAGATGCAGCTCACGTGGGGAAGTACAGGAGTAGCAGCAGTTGTGGTGAAGGGGATTGAGAGACCTGGGGCGTGTGGGCAAAGGACAAGACCAAGGTGAGTGCAGGGGTTGGATGTGGCGAGCAGCAGCAGAAGGTGATTGCGTTTTGAATACTAGTTTCTCGCCCACATAATGAAGCATCCTCCCACAGAGAGAGAGAGAGAGAGAGAGAGAGAGGGGGGGGGGGGTCCAGCTGGAGGTGATTGTACATGATATTACAAGTACGTACTTAAATGGGACAAGAATGAGACAGCAGGACATACATACACACATACACACATACACTACATAAAACGCACGTCACATTTTCAAACCCTCCTCCACCACCATCACCACCACCAGCAATCCATTACACCTCGCCTTTAGTAGTGGCACCAGGAACACAAAGACAATCATCCCGGCGGTGTCCTCAGCATCTCCTTTCCCAGGCGGGGACGCAGATGAGGGGGACGGTGCTTCTCTTAGTTAACTCAAGCTCCCAATTGTCCTGTTGATTTGCTGCTTTAATTCGACTACAGCCTGTCCTTTTTGTACCGCGAGTCTCAATTTGGATGAGGTTATTATTATTTATACGTGCACGCCGCCATTCTCTCTCTCTCTCTCTCTCTCTCTCTCTCTCTCTCTCTCTCTCTCTCTCTCTCTCTCTCTCTCTCTCTCTCTCTCTCTGTATGTGTATGTGTGTGTGTGTGTGTGTGTGTGTGTGTGTGTGCTTACATGTTTTCTAAAAATATATATACAAGAGAGAGAGAGAGAGAGAGAGAGAGAGAGAGAGAGAGAGAGAGAGAGAGAGAGAGAGAGAGAGAGAGAGAGAGAGAGAGATTCGTTTCGTGTAATACGTGTAATACAACATATGTAACACACCAACCTGTGTGTGTGTGTGTGTGTGTGTGTGTGTGTGCGTGTGTGTGTGTGTGTGGGTTTGTGTGTGTGTGTGTGTGTGTGTGTGTGTGTGTGTGTGTGTATGTGTGTGTGTGTGTGTGTGTGTGTGTGTAAGTGTGTGTGTGTGTTTACAAGTGTGCATCGATTTTATTGCGTGGTGCGGCGTGGTTTGGTGCATGAGAGGCCCTTCGTTGAGGCCAAGATCAAGGAAGACGGCGGTTTGTTGTGAGGATCGTTAACCTGGAATAACCTTGAGTTGAGTGAGGCGACAGCTGTGCTCCGGCGCTCAGGGAATGGAAGAGAAGGAAGAAGAGGAGGAGGAGGAGGAGGAGGAGGAGGAGAAGTAGGAGGGGGAGAAGGAGAATGAAGATAAAGAGTAGTACGTAGTATGAGGGGAAGGAGGACGGAGGAAGACAGGAAAGGATAACAATCTAGTATTTGATGAAAGAAAAGATATACAAAAAAATACCGTATTGAAAAAAATATCTTTATGAGTTAAAATGGACCGGAATCGTGTTTTACATTGCTGCCTCCACAATTGCTGGGATTTGGAGTGGAACTTGCTGCAGCGTGAACCAGGCGGAGCAGGTTCCAAGTGCGCCGGCCTGCTCTTCATCTTGCGAGTGATAATACCTCATACGGCAGCAATCTACGAACAGCACCTCAGATATCCATATTAACATGACTGGTATCCACAGCTAATCAGTAATCAAATACACTTTATCAATTTCCTCAATTAAATGCAGTTACTATTACTTTATTGCTCACACTCAAGCGCTAACTCTGCATCTTTTTTATAGCACTTCTGTCTTGTACTCATTTAATTATTTCAGTACTGGGACACATTTTTACCATGAATTTTGGTTGTGATTAAACAATTTGGTGGACATTAGGAAGAGTGTATGGAGGATTAATGGCCAGAGTGTGTAGTATTTTAATCTTTACATGAGTATTGAAAGCTGTAAAAGATCGATAAATAATAAGCAGAATAAATGTGAAAACACGTCGCAGTGCTGAGGGTGAAGCAACTCCAATGTCATTAAAAGAGTACCACTGCGGCGTTCATCACTTTACATCTAACGTCTCACTCATCACAAGATTAGCACTAAAGCTTTCATCATCCAACATTTAGCTCTAACGATGCCATGTTCGATCTTATTTTTACCATTATTATTATTATTATTATTATTATTATTATTATTATTATTATTATTATTATTATTATTGTTGTTGTTGTTGTTGTTGTTGTTGTTGTTGTTGTTGTTGTTGTTGTTGTTTTTTATTTTGTCGTTTTTGTTGTTATTTTTGTTTCATTTCTTTTATAGTGAGGTGATACTTTAAATTTATCAGTTCTAAACATTATCTCTATTTTATTTTTATTTTTATATATATTTTTTTTTCCCAGTAGCAGGCTTGTGGTAGGCAGTCAAGGAGGTGGAAGGGTAACCACTCTTTCCACATTATTTTGTTCCCATATCTGTTAAATCTTGTACACAATACCAGAAACTTGCGTCATTTCGATTTTGATCATATACTCTTTTTCTTTTTAATAATAACGTCAAGTAACCGAGCTATTTCTGATTTCAAGACACACCACCTCACGCATCACTGCTCCCACACACCGCACCACCCAACTCTTAACACCGTCACCCAGCAGTTAGCACACTAGTACTATACAGCTCCAAACTCCCAGTAATCCCATGCCAGCACCCTCAAACACTACGTATTAGCGAGAAGCTACCCCATTATTTTCAGTCTTAAATCTCCACATATACAATCCGGAACTTGGAAAAATCTGCAAATTTTCAAGAACTTCTTGTTTCGTTGCTCAGGAGTTGCAGAGTTTATATATATATATATATATATATATATATATATATATCATCGTATATATATATAGATAGATATATATATATATATAATATATATATATTCTTATTTCATGAGTTTTGTGTTGAGTGAAGATCGATTTCACTTTTACTGACAGCTTTCACGAGAATGATTCAGAGTTTTGTTTTTTTCAAGCAGGGAATGCATAGCTGTTGTTGTATTGGTATTTGTTTTATTTTGGTAATTCAGTATTTCAGGGATGTTACCGAAAGCTTTTGTTGATATATTGGTTATTTTGCAAAACTTTTTTTTTTTTGCTTTTTTTTATAAATGTAGATCTATTTAAGTTTAAATAATCTACAATTCATTCATGTATCCATAATATTACTTACCTCGGAATTCATTTTATACACATCTTTTTTTCTTACAAAGCATATACCACATAATTAAGGAAACACATTCACTATTATTCCCGTATTAACCTGGTTACTACTAAAACAACATCAAAGTTATAGGTGCAACTATTGAGACCACAAAGCTACTTCCACTACAACATTTCCCTTTAACCTAAGATACATTGCCATAACCCCCATGCAGTCCATCCCCTTCCAATTAAAAAGCACTTCCACATAACCTACTCAACCTAAATGAAGAAGAAAAGACAAAGCACTGATCCGTAAAGTTATTTCAAGCTACACCGATCGATGGACGCCCTCTTTGGCTGGGCTTCTTGACAACACCGACGTAACGAGTGCGGCAGCCAGACACTGACCCCATAACCTTCATGAGCCAGGGTGTGACCTTCGGCTCGGCGAGGGAATTGATGGGTCGCGAGGTGGAGGGTCACGGGAGGAAAGGGAAAGGGATATTGCCGATTAAGTGAGGGAAAAAAAAGACACATTTGGCAGGTAGACCTAACAGTTGCCAGGTGAGGACGAGGGGAAGGGAATGGGGTAAGGTGGGTGATGTCCTGTGTCCTCCTCCTGCCTGTCTCCCGTCACAGCAGCGATGTGTAGAGATAGACAAAAAAAAAAAGGCTCTACGGGACAGATAGATGAATGGACTAGTGGAGACAGCCTGGAGACGCGCAGGAAGGAGGAAGAGAGAGAGAGAGAGAGAGAGAGAGAGAGAGAGAGAGAGAGAGAGAGAGAGAGAGAGAGAGAGAGAGAGAGAGAGAGAGAGAGAAACAGAGACAGAGACAGACAGAGACGAACAACGTAAAGAACAGAAACATACCGATTAACCAAAAGACTCGCAGATATACATACAAAACAATATCAGAAACACAATCTAAATAGGCAAACAAAACAAAACAAAAAGACAAACGATGATAGATAGACACACGCATAAAAAACAGTCAGACTAATAAACAAACAGAGAAACAAAGACAGACGGTCATGCAGATCATTAACCTTTAAGTACTTAGCAAAAAAACAACAACTCAAGCTTCTCCCAAACTGTCAAGCCACACCATTCATTAGGCGAGTGAGAACAGGCAGGACCATCACAGTGGCGCGTCTGTCCCTCGCTACACGGTCCATTGCAGGCAGCGGGAGTCCTGGTATACTGATTTGTGAAGGAGAGAGAGAGAGAGAGAGAGAGAGAGAGAGAGAGAGAGAGAGAGAGAGAGAGAGAGAGAGAGAGAGAGAGAGAGAGAGAGAGAGAGAGAGATTTGGCG
>CM035192.1:5120087-5133576 GCA_020233015.1 Callinectes sapidus
AGATAGATAGAGAGATAACTTTATTGTTAAATTGCTATACATAATTGTACACAAAATGAAATTCTTTTTGGCTTGGAGCTGCAGATTGAAAACTTAATTACATAGTAAAGTATAGTAGGAATAAAGTCTAAAATACAGTAAAATGAAGTTTTAACAAGTTTATTACAGGTAACATCATACTACCTATTCAGGACTTTACAGATTTAAAATAGTCATATAATGTGATACTTTTCGATACAAAGGACTTTCTATATCTATCAGTAAGTAGCACAGGGAGGGCTAGGATCATTCATTATCTTTTCCACCAGTTTTATAATACCTTCACAATGTCTCTTTTACTTTGGTCTCAGCATCCTGTTTATTTGCTTTCTTTATTATTCTCGACATTTTTTCTCCATAGAATTGAATTTTCCGTTACACACAACAAGAGAAAAATTAATTATAGATTCTATGGTAGATTTATTGAAGAGACTTAAAATGGCTTCATCAACAAGTAATTTTTTTTTAGTATTCGGAGAAAGTGAAGTTTTTGGTTGCATTTTTTGGTAAGATTTTGTGTATTACTACTTCCTTTTTACTGATCATAAAATTTAATCATAAAACCAAAGTACTTATTTTCTCCCACACTCTATAATTTCGTTGTCTATTAAAAGAGGATCCGGGACGAACTGTTTTTTTTTTTTTTCCTGATCTTTTCATAATGATTTTTGTTCACTATTTCTTGTATCTATCTGTACATGTATTTTGTTTGCATGTGTTGATGATGGGGAGTTAATTGCTATAACATCCGCTATCATCCACCAACCCACCCACCCACCCACACACACACACACACACACACACACACACACACACACCTCTTAATACAGGTTTTTAACGATCACTGTACAATTTTTGTCCCTCTTCACCACACACACAAATGTCATAAAAAAAGGTTCCTTCGCATCTGTGTCCCCATAATAATATTAATGAATATCAATTCCTCACATTCCTATATTCCCGGTCTTTTTTAACTCTTTTTGTCTTTTTTTTCCTTTCTTCTTTAGTGTATGCCTAATCTTTTTTTATCCTCTTCATGTTTTTCCCACATTTATTTCTGTATATTTTTTTTGTAGTTTGTTTCCATTATGTTACTTTTTTCTCCTTATTAATTAGAGGATTAGTTAGTCTATTTATTTATCATTATTCTATTTTTCTTTACTTTTTGCTACAGTTGATATTGTTACTATTGTTATTACTACTGCTGCTGTTGCCGTTGCCTTATTGTTCTTTTGTTCTTGTAACTCTTATCCTCTCCTCCTCCTCCTCTTCCTTCTTCTTCTTCTTCTTTCTCCCACACCTGCACATCCTCCTCCTCTTCCTTCTTCTTCGTCTTCTTCTTCTACCCACACCTGCACATCCTCCTCCTTTTCCTTCACCACCTCCATCTACACCTACACATTCTCTTTCTCCTCCTCCACCACTTCCACCTACACCTACACCTCCTTCTCTCTCTCTCTGCTCCTCCTCCTCTTCCTCTTTATCCTCACAGGTGTGCTCAAGGACATTTGTTACACCTGCGAGGCCACCTGCGCACACACAGCACCCGGCGGGTCTCTGGTGCAGGTCATGTTCAATTATTGGCTTAATGAGAAGGGTTGCCCCATTGCCTCTTCCTCCTTTCCTCCTCTCTGGAGCCTTTCCTATCCCACCTTGACTCCTTTCCTTTGACCCTTTCTTATCCGATTCACCTCCTTCCCTCCTGACCCCGTGTTTCCTTCACCACTGACCGAAATTTTTGGATGGGTTTGGTTCCAGCATTTCCGAGTCTTCCAGCAGCTCTTTTTTTCGTCAAGTTTGTTGAAAGTTCTCCTATTTTTCTGATGCCATTACCACCTTATTAATTTCTTGGCTCTGCTGTGCTTGAGGGTTAGAGTGCGCGATGTTTATGTGTTTACCTTAAGTTGTTGAGAGAAAATACTTAGCGGAAGTTTGGCGGTCAAATAAGTTTGGCGTTTTCCACGTTTTAGGGGAATATGCAAATAAGGTGAATTAATACTCGAGATATTGCACTGGTGTGTGTAGGATGGTGTGTGTGTGTGTGTGTGTGTGTGTGTGTGTGTGTGTGTGTGTGTGTGTGTGTGTGTGTGTGTGTGTGTGTGTGTGTGTGTGTGTGTTTGCGTGCGTGTGTGTCATTATACTAACTAACGTACTATATTCTATTCCCGCAGGTGAGACTAACGACAGAGCAGGTGTTCGATCGGTGTGTAAACCAGGATAGAAACTGGTAAGTCACATCATTTTCACTTGTAATAGTTGACGTCGTGGAAAATTGTTTTAATTTTCACTTATTCGTGCAATACGACAATAATCGAGGAAAAGATGAAGCAAGAAATATCAGAAGTGTGTGTGTGTGTGTGTGTGTGTGTGTGTGTGTGTGTGTGTGTGTGTGTGTGTGTGTGTGTGTGCGTGCCCGCGCATGTGCGTGCGCGGGCGCACGGTTACGTGACTGCCTTCTTCGACTTTTCCTTGACCCTAAATGACCTTGCCTGCTGCTCATTGGCTTTTCTCCCTCTCTCATGACCCTCCCTCGTATTCCTTCTTCCCTTCCTTCCTTCCTTCCTTCCTTTCCTTTCTTCACAATCACTTTGCCTTCTCTTTCTACCTAAAGTAAACCTAAGTAAAAGCAAATGAGATAAAACAGTAAAGATGAAAAAATAAATGATCGTAGGAGGGAAAAACATAAGGAAAACGAGGAAAGTAAGAAAACAAAATTAAAGTAAAATAGAGAAAAGAGAAATGGTTGAAAGGAAAAGAAAGAGACTTATAGGGAGATGAGTGAGTGAAGTCTTAACACAATTAGCTGACGTCTCGAAACCGGAGAGCGGAAGCTGTGATTGGGGCGGGACTGGACAGAGTGGGGCGAGAGCCAGGGAGTTGGTGGGATGGTGAGAGAAGAGAGGGAGAAACAGACAGGCAGGAATTGGTCGTGTGGGAATGAACTTAACGTGACGGCAGGAGGAAGTGAAGTAAGGGAAAGGGGCAGTGAGACCCTTGTTAACTTGTGAGTGATGGAGTAGACGAACTGACAAATTGGTGGATTTATTCATTTCATGGTCTTAATATTTTAACTGTTTAGTAAAATGGTCCACAAGACGATAGTTTTTATTCTCTCATCCCTACTATTTTCTAAGGTCACAGAGATGATTACCGGAGTTTTCGAGAGTGTTTCTTCAGTTTATAATGTAGGAATCTTCACTCTACCTAGAACTACAAAACATCTTAGAAAAAAAGAATAGTGTTGATTTAAATAAAACTTTTTGAATTGTGGAAATGAAACAAAGAAGTGTTTTAGAATACAAACCAATTATGCTTTTCCACGAGGTATCAACAGAAATAAGAGTATGAATTTTATGTTTCAGTTTGGCCACCTTATAGCAAATCTTCGTAGTACAGAAATAGATAGAGTAAGAAGTGTGAATTCCATTAAGCAGGGGAGATAAGGGAAATGGAGTGAGGGGAGAAGGGGGTGAGAGGTGAGGTGAGGTGAGGCGAGGGCAGTCATGAGGTGAAGGAAAGCGGTGCAGGAGGCGAGGAGAGAAGCGTGGGAAAGCAAGGTTGTTAAGGCAGTTTGGGAAGGGTAGCCGTATTTGCTCAGAGGAGGGGTGCGAGTTGGCTGCTGCCGCCTGCTTGGCTTGATGTTGTGATGGCCTCTCCTGCTCCTCCTCCTCCTCCTCCTCCTCCTCCTCCTCCTCCTCCTCCTCCTCTTCCTCCTCCTCCTCCTCCTCCTCCTCCTCCTCCTCTGTTATATTTATTCTTATTGCTACTTCAGAATGATTATGAAACCAACTTTCAAAAAAACATTACTTTTCATTGAAGTTCACTAACACGGCCAGAACCATGAGAAGTAACAGCTGAAAACTCTGATGACTACAAATAAACTATTAACTCCATCAGTACTGGGACACATCTTTACCACAAGTTTTGGGTGTGATCAGACGATTTTATTGATATTAAAAAGGGTCTATGGAGGTCAGAATATTGATAACCAGAGTCTGTGCTATTTTAACCCCACATGAATTTTTGAAGTTGCATAAATCGACAAACGATAAGCAGAATAAATATGATAAAGAGTCACAAAGCTGAAGGGGTTAATATAATGATAAAAACGCCCTCAAAAGCTTTAGTAACACCCGTTGGAGCATGCTAACCTAGAAAACAACATTAACATCGAGATAAGACATTCAAAACACACGAAAGCCTCCTTGTCCCATTCATTGTCCCTACTATAACCTCGTTCTTCACCGCCCCTCCTGCTCCTTCCTACCCTCGCTCATCCCCCATGCCCTTCTCGCCACAGGAAGTAGAGTGTCCCTCGCTAATCCTCTGGACATTCCTTCCTCCCCGAGCCGCTAAACATACATTTCCTGCTCTGGTGGCGCCGCGAGGGAGTCAATGACGAGGCCACGACCTTGTCACTCGTCCAGGCTGGTTGATGGCGAGTCAGGTCAACTGTGTGTGTGTGTGTGTGTGTGTGTGTGTGTGCGCGTGTGTGCGCGTATGCGTGTGCGCGCGCGCGCACGCGTGTTTTATGTACAGCTGGTTCTCTCTCTCTCTCTCTCTCTCTCTCTCTCTCTCTCTCTCTCTCTCTCTCTCTCTCTCTCTCTCTCTCTCTCTCTCTCTCTTCCGGGCAAACATCATATTTGAGACATGTTTCCTAGCTTCCAGTGACAAATGACAAGCGTGAAACTGAAGTGAAGCAAGATTTAGTACAGCTACTTTTATTCTTATATCTTTTAATGTTTTTCGGGAGATCTTTCCTTAATTATTACTTTCGCAGGGATCTTTCTTGACTTGCAGATCCTGTAAACATAATGCTGCCTAAATGTAGCAACATCCATTCTTTTTATTCCCTCATTTCTTGTAGATACATATAAATATTAAATACTTTGTTTTTAATGGAATAGTCTGATTCAAGTTTACAGCACAAATTTGAAAGACACCACAAGCACCGAAAAGAATGAGTGGTTTTTATCCTCTGATCTCTTTAAAACATCGACTTTTCATCTTCAAATCACAGGGAAGTTTGAAGTGTTATACAATCATTGTTTGGCAGTTTCAAAAGTCATTATTTTCCGTTCTCGTCCATAATTTTGTATTGGGTGAAGCATCTTTACGCTCGTGGTTGCTCTTCTGTGACGGTTGGTGGAGTGGAGAGAGGGAGGCAGGAGTCCACTGGTTAAGAGGCATATAGGAGTGGAGAGAGGGAAATTAGAATGGGTAGTCTGTGTCACGCGAAGTGCTGTGGAAGATAATTTAATCTTCTTTTTTCATCATCTCAATATCATGATTTAATATTGTCGAGAGAGAGAGAGAGAGAGAGAGAGAGAGAGAGAGAGAGAGAGAGAGAGAGAGAGAGAGAGAGAGAGAGAGAGAGAGAGAGAGAGAGAATAACAAAGCATGCGTGTTGTACTGTGTTGTTCCCGTGGCAGCTTCGTCATTGTGGTGGTGCGGTAATGGACGCGCCTCCTCTCCCCTCAGGGCCGCAGAACTGGCAACAAATCGCTGCTGTCATGTTGGCGTCATTTCATGCTGGCCGCTCAGCTTCCCGTGTTGGCTTCGGATATTTCAATGCAACTGTGTGTGAGGTTAAGATTAAATGACGTGTCTGACTGAGCAGGTCACAAAAAAAAAAAAAAAAAAAAAAAAGTTTCAGAAGGTTATACGGTATTAGATTGGTGTAAGAACTAAGCGCACTTTGTAAACCTGGACTTCTTTACTGAAGACACCGGGATGTATCCCTATAAGGTCCCACTGCGGTCTGGTGTCCAGCATCTTCAGTTATGGAAACAGCCAGGCGTGACCTCCGTGCATCGCTCGCGGGTCACGTCACCTGATCTCTCAATCAGGTGCCAAGTAACCTGCTGGTCCAGTGATCTACATCTGGCGTGTCGCGGCAATTACTAACCCAGTCCCGATTGTTGCATCACAGACCCAGAGACGTTTCTCGGCCAGACTCGTCATTCCGCAGCCATTATAGCGTCACCCGGGCGTCTCCTCTCTTGTCAGTGATAAAGTTGGGAGGAAGGCCTAACCTGCAACATGGCAGCCGCCCCAGGTAGTTAAGAGTGAGAGTTCCCTGCCCGAAGGAACCCGTCCCGACAAGTTTTTTTGCCCTGTCCGGCCTCCTGGGGCTCCGCACATCAGCCATATGGAGGCCACGGGCTGAGACGCACTAGAGTGATACTATCTGAAGGAATCGGCGTAGCGGCGGCCGATGGCTTCTCTATTATGTCCGCCTGGATCAACCCCCCCCCCCCTCCCCTATCCCCGCCTGGAAGTCTGGCGCACATTTTCGGCTTATAAACTTGCCAGTTTTAAGGCTATTGTGGTAAAGCTTCACCTCACATGAGTCCTGAGGCCGAGCTGCTGCTCCTGCTGTCTCGATTTACATCTATATGCGACAATTGACCTCGTCCACCTCGCAATCCCGAAACTCGTGCATTCTTGTTAGTATGACACCACCTATTTTGCCAGCGTGCTGATGCTACACACTTTATGGAGGGAGTGTGAGCCAATGGCGCGTCCTGCCATTAGATAGCTTAGTAAGGAGTCCCGAACACAACGGAACAATCCCAGAGCTGCGAGGTGCCCAGGACCCGCCTTCCGTGATAGCCATAGGAGGCGGCCAGATGTTCCCGCAGCCCCACCGGCACCTCCTTTCCTCTCCCCACCGGTAGGTTAGGCGCATAAAAACCTGCTTCGCTACGCAATATGAATTTGTGTTTTTGATTCCTCGAGGCAAGCAAAGCGCGTCGACAACTTTAACACGGAAGGATATTTATCTTACAGTGATTATATTTTATTATATGCACTTTTTTTTCCAATTGTGTGTGTGTGTGTGTGTGTGTGTGTGTGTGTGTGTGTGTGTGTGTGTGTGTGTGTGGGAGCGGGGAGGAGTTGCGTGTGTGCAGTGTAGCACAACGAATTGGAGACGGACATGCAGTGGTGTTTATAACCCTTTCACTGTCGTAAAAAGGATCAGCGATGCATCTTTAAGTAATTTTTTTTCGTCATTGAAAGCCACGAGGAAGAATTTAGAGAGCCTTCCTCGTCCACCTGGCTTGCCTTGCCCCTCTCCCAAGACTCCGCCGCGTTCAGGCCCACCCCTCCGTCCCTCCTCCCTTTCCACCCCTCCACCTCACATCACATACGCAGCGCCGCCCGTCACCAGCGGGGCAGCAACAGAGACCCCCCTTCAGATTCCGGCGGTCGGGGCGCCTCCTCCCCATGGCTTGGCCTGCGGGGCTTGGCAGAGGCCGTGGTGACGCCTTGGACAGACGCCTTCGTAATTTATGACTTCCTTTATTGTCACTTACGAGAGATTCAGCAGATACACAAATGCTGCAGGTGTTGTGTGGCGGAACGTGCAGCGGGGAGTTGAAATGGAGGCGGCCTGGCCCAGGTGAGGGTTTTGCGTGTCACCTGGGAGTGTCTCCCATTCTTTACGAGGCTTTGCGTGTCTCTGAGGCCATGCAGTGACCACCTGACGAGGGTGGCGAGTTGCAGTAAATACGCCTGGGCCAGCAGGCGTGGTGACCACAGTGAGTGGGATTATTATGGCGTCGCTCTCGTAAAATGCCTCCTTGGCAGGCTTCGGTGGGTCATTACACGGCCTTGATGCTCACCTCCAGGGCTGCAATGATCATGCCGGATTTCCAATAATTACCCTGAGGCACAGAGGGGTTTGCTAAAGGGACCTCGCTCCGCCATACAGCAATAGGTGGAGGGAGACTGCCTTACGGTAGCCACAGGAGTAAGGAAAAGTTATGTAAGACACGCTGAGAACTGAGAGCAAACTCACTACTCTTGGATGATAATCATCTGACTTCTTAATGTCGCCGCGGGATTATAGGACCGCAAACCTCGCATGGCTTTTTTGGTGTGCCAATGAGATACTTGTAGTCTGCAGCCGAGAACGCAGGTGACTTGAATATCTAATAAGAGGACCATTGAGCGATAGCAGGAGTGAAATTTTATAGGAAGAGTGTCTAGGCTTGAGTGAGGAAGGGAGATTGTCGGGAACTTGACTCTGAAGATCAGTTGAGTAGCCACTGAGGCTTCGATGTGATCACTGTATTGACCTGTGCTCTCTCCAGAATACGAAGAATTCCTCAAACGTATACCTTGTTTTTGCATTTCTTGGCGTTACCTAATTCTCCTGTGATACTTTACGACACAAAAATTTCCTTAAGACTGTGAGAAGAGTGTAGCTCTATCAATACCTTTTTATAACAATTTCTTTCTTTCCTTTCTTTATCACACTGTTCAACTGAATCCCTGAAATTTATTAGTTCTCTTCGTAATGTTTTAAGGCCCATAGATTTAAATGAAAAAAATAGAACAAAAATACCAACAATCCGACTATACCTCTTATGGCTTCATCAAAGCATGGTGCAACTCTGAGTTTAAGCAAAGGATGAGGTAAAGGGTGACCACAAAATTTCGAACACTGAATCAATTTATTCTTATCAGATGCATGAAGGCGCGTGAATGTAGCCTGCTAATGGAGAAACAAAACAAAACACAAGCACTCCAAATGAGAGGGACACAACGCCGTAAAATTATGACAATCGCACTAAGCCACGTGTGTTCTGGGCCGTACCATGGGTAGCAGATAATGCAGAGATTAGAATGAGGGAGGAAAGGTTGATTTGGGGGCTTCTTGCGAGTGTAGGGCAGGAAGGTATATGGGCCAGTGTGCCCCTACCTGCCCTAGAGCACTGCAAGGATCCCTGCAATCCTCCTCCCTAACCTTCCCATAGCTGGCTGGAAAGTTAATTAAGTTTGACCATTCTAGCGGGTCTCCCTGATGATGCACTTTTTTCCACGTGCCTCCCTCCCTCACCCCAGTCTCCTTCAACCACCGCCACCCTCCCTCAGCCTCTCTCGTCACAGCCTCCTTCAGTCCCCCTCACTGATCAGCCTCCCTCACCACAGCCTCCTTCATCATACGTGACCCTTCCTTAGCCTCCTGGTGGAGAGAGAAAAAGTTATGTAACTCGCCAGATTTTTTCAGTGTTAGTGTAAATTTTTGTCTCTTTTACTTCATTCAAGTAAAATGAGAGTTCAAGACATAACAAAGAAAAAAGAAAATGCCAGGGTGGAGGACATTCCATTACATATTGAAATTACTCCACTGTCAAGCTCAATCTCAAAGTCAGTTCAATATATTTTCCTTCCTCCACGTGGGGCCAGAAAGACTTAACTCTTCACTGTGATTTTAGAGAATTGAAAACAATCATTCCTTATCCATCATATTAGTGATGATTTTTATTTGGGTACATTCTTTGTGATCAAAATAATAATTAATATTTTAAAAGAGAGTTAAATCAACCTAGAGTTTTGATTCTTCACTCTTAATTTCAAAATTAAAATAAATCAACAAAGAGAGAAATAAATAGATATCAAATCTGTAGTGCAGGTTACATTATTTCATTTTGACTGACATTTTTCTTCTTTAGTGGCATGCTAATGAGTTTTTGAAAATTTTACACTGAGTCAAGTATATGTAATAAACCATCACTGAGCTGTTGGAGGGGAGGGAGTGGAGGAGGCAAGAGCATCGAGATGCCAGACCTACCCTACCCAGCCACACACACACACACACACACACTGCGTAGTGTAGTGGGTAGCACGCTCGGCTCACAATCGAGAGGGCCCGGGTTCAAATGCCGGGAGAGGCGAGACAAATGGACAAGTCTCTTAATTTGTAGCTCCTGTTCACCTAGCTGCAAGAAGGTACGGGATGTAAATAGAAGGGCTGTGGCCTTGCTGTCTCAGTGTGTAGTGTGATGTGGTTTTAGCCCTACCGGTCTATGAGCTCTGAGCTCGCTCCGTAGGAAAATGGCTGATTAGGTGACCAGCAGGCGACCACGACAGTGAATAAATGCACACACACACACACACACACACACACTTAGGAGCAAATTCTAAAACACTACTGTGTCTCACGGCCTCACCACTACACTCCAAAGGTTGTAGTTGAAGTTACAGCTGTCTCTATTTTTTTTTTCTAATTCTATAGCGACAGATAAGCAAGATTTCTTCATTACTGAAAGAAGAAACACCTGAGAACCGGCTTATCGGGTACTCTTTGAAGATGCAGGTTATCGCACACCAAAGCGTTTCTGAATACTGGCCTTAACCCGTTCAGTAATGGGACGCATTTTCATATCTGTTCTGCTTATCGTTTGTCGATTTTTAAAGCTCCAGAAACTTTTGTGGGGATTAAAATAGTACAGACTGTGGCTATTAATCTCGTGACCTCCATAGACCCTCCCTAATGTCAATAAAATAGTCTAATCACACCCAAAACTCGTAGCAAAAACTGTGTCCCAGTAATGAAGGCGTTAACATGTACGTATGCCCGAGTCCTTGTCACTACAGTAGAGAGAGATGCAATTTGTAACCAGGAAGATGATCCAGGTTAAAATAATCTGAATGAATGCAATGAAAACTATATTCGTGATGCAACTTCATTCAATTTCATATATTTAATATACCACTCATGTTGTCTCTGTTCGTAAACTGTGATTGAAAATTATGTTTTGAATACTCTTGAGTATGTTCTTTATCGCTTTTTGTGTTTATTCTAGTTACTGTCTGTGACTTTGTGCTGGGGTTCGTTGACTGTGCACTTACTATTTATATAACAACAACAAAACATGGTGAGAAAGAGACAAAAACGAAAATGCGTAAGCCGTGCTTATAACCGCCTCCAGCCAGGCACTTACAAGAAAAGAAAGAAAAAAGAAAGTAACAGGTTCTCGCCCTCACGTGACAGGATAAAACACACACACACACACACACACACACACACACACACACACACACACACACACATACACACACACACACACACACACACACAAATATGCGAAGGTAAATAGATATATGTTTATTGGCAACAACAATTTTTATTACATTTTGGTTGACCATGTTTCCAATGAGGTGTAATACGTCCCTCGTATGCATTAACTGTATTCCATAGATAAGAAACTTACAGGATCAATATCGTTATATTAACTCTTTTAGTACTGGGACACATTTTTACCATGAGATTTTAGTGTGAATACATGATTTTTTGACATAAGGAATGGTCTATGGAGTTCAGAAAATTAATATCCAATGTCTCTACTATCTTAATCCCTTTTTTGAGACGGTCACCTTTTGGAACCAGCACCTCAATGGGTCTTTTCTTTTAACCAGCTTTTCTATTGCCCTTCTCTACACTCTCTTTCTTATTCCATAAAAAAAAACATGATTCTGAAGCTGTTGAAAATCAATAAAGAATAAGCACAACAAATATTAGAATGTATTTCAATACTCAAGGGGTTAAATACGGTTGTAAAAATTTATCGAGGTAGTCTAAAATGTCATCGGTCATTTAGCAAGTAACGTAAGATGAAAATATATTTGAAAATATTTCTTTTCTAATGCACCAATGTTAAGTTTCCACTGCATTGCCTTTTTATGAGTACAATCCTATTTAACATGAGCCCAAGTTTGAGTTTGCCATCCCCCTCCTCCCCAGCATACATATTTTGGATGAACACAATCATCTACGTAGCATTCTTCAAGAAGATACTATTCCAAGAAGACACTGCAAAACACATCACAGCAAGAAAGAGAAAGCCTGGAGAGCATTGTGTCGTGAGCCTCGTTGCTTCATGTCCAACCAAAGAGAGATAGATATTGTTTCACTATTTTACATCTAGAACTGCCTTTGACGTCACTCGATTACTTGTGTGTGTGTGTGTGTGTGTGTGTGTGTGTGTGTGTGTGTGTGTGTGTGTGTGTGTGTGTGTGTGTGTGTGTGTGTGTGTGTGTGTGTGCGTATGCGCGTGCGTCCTAACATCATGAACCATCGCTGACGAAGGTAAGTGACGTCAGAAACTCAAAAACAGTCGGGTCAGGCAACTGGTGGCTGGAGGGGCAAGAACCTCACTTCTGTCCTGGCGGTGAGAAGCTGAGGATGGAAAGAGAAGAAAACAAGGAAGTGTTAGATATGGCGTTAGTAAAAGAAATTAAAAGAAAAAGAGTATAAAAGGGAGAGGAAAAGGAGAGGTGAGGAGCAGAAGGAGAAGGAAGTGGTTAGATATGATGCGGGTAAAAGAAAAAAAGCTGGAAAAATCTATAATGATGAAAAAAGAAAGAGAGAAAGAAAGAAAAGCCCGTTTCGAAAACCGTCTGATTTTCTTAAGGCAAACATTTTACGTTCGATATTTGTTGTGGCAATAACCTAAATAAAAGAATAAATAAAAATAGGCTAACTGGAATGCCTCAGAATTTTAGAGCGAGCACTAGAAATCTATTTGTCAATAGTTTGTCTGATTGCTTTGATTGTATTGGGATATTTGCCAGGCATCGCTGCATGAAGACATCTGGCTGTGGCTGCACTTACCAGCTGTTTGTTTGAAAAATTATTGTTGATTGAATCGTCGACTTGTTTTCTGGTGGCTTCCTTCGAAATGCCTATGTGTGTGTGTGTGTGTGTGTGTGTGTGTGTGTGTGTGTGTGTGTGTGTGTGTGTGCGTGCGTGCGCGTGCGTGCGTGCGCGCGCGCGTGCCGGTGTTTTAGGGAGAGGCACTGAAAGCTCACTAGCAGTAGTTACAATTATGAAGTAGTAATGAGCTGACAATAGTATCCACTGATGCACAACATTAAACTTGATCAGGAGAGGGGCAGAAGCCTGTATCCCTCGTAGATATAGAGTGTTCACCGATTATAATGACTATTGGAATACATAAAGTACACACACTGAGAGACTTGCTACTCTGTAATGAAGAGAGAGAGAGAGAGAGAGAGAGAGAGAGAGAGAGAGAGAGAGAGAGAGAGAGAGAGAGAGAGAGGGAGAGGGAGAGGGAGAGGGAGAGACAGAGAGAGAGAGAGACACGCTCCTACCGTCTGGGGGGGGAGGAGGTCATAACCGCTTCACTCCGGAGGGTCAGGGTCAAAGTGACAACTGAATAGACGACCAGTGCGCTGCCGTCTCGTGACCTGCCACTCAGCCCGCCACACAAAGGCTCCCGGAGAATGCCTTCAGTGCGGCCAGGAAGGTCCTTGCGCCGCGTATGGAGGAGGAAGGGGAAAGGCGCCCCAAGGTTTTTGCCCCTTTACCACCACCAGCAATTTACAGGAAGCAACGGGATACTTGTCTTACGGCGGTAATCAGAAACGCTTTCTCCTCCCAGTATGACAATTTTCTAAGACTACAGAGACAACTGGACGGGTTTTCAATACAGTTTCTCTCCTCTCTTTAAATTAGTAATCTTGCCAATCCGTCACCACAACCATAAGAATACACTTAAAATTCAGTATCTTTAACTAGTGGTTTTGGAGAGCAGTGATGGTGAGAGAGCGAAACGTATAAGCCTTAGGTCTCTCTCTCTCTCTCTCTCTCTCTCTCTCTCTCTCTCTCTCTCTCTCTCTCTCTCTCTCTCTCTCT
>CM035192.1:5139685-5149805 GCA_020233015.1 Callinectes sapidus
TCCTCCTTCTCTTCCTTCTCCTCCTCTTTTCTCTCTTCTTTTTCTTCTTCTCCTTCTCTCTCTCCTCCTTCTTCTTTCTCTCTCTCTCTCTCTCTCTCTCTCTCTCTCTCTCTCTCTCTCTCTCTCTCTCTCTCTCTCTCTCTTTCTCTCTCTCTCTCTCTCTCTCTCTCTGGTTTCATCTTTTTTGTTAACCCTAATGCGTAACCTCGAGATGCCTTTGTTATTGCAAGCACTGGAGGCAACTGATGCAAACGACATCTCACTGATTATCAGAGACAGGAAAAAAAATTGACTTGCGTTTGCCTGAGAAACTATTTTTAGCTTTTTTATCACGTGTTTTCCTGGTAGGAGAGAGAGAGAGAGAGAGAGAGAGAGAGAGAGAGAGAGAGAGAGAGAGAGAGAGAGAGAGAGAGAGAGAGAGAGAGAGAGAGAGAGTGTGGGTGTTGGTGTGTGTATGATGGGGGGGGGGTAAGGCTAAATGAGCAAAGAGCAGGTGATGTAAGGAAGGAGTAAAAGAACTGGACATAGAAATATAAAGGCGCGGAAAGGGTGAGTGAATAGGAGGGCGAAGGAAGGGCAAGGAAGGAGAGAGAGAGAGAGGGAAGGGGCAGCAGGTGGCGTTCCTAAACACTTGGTGGAGGTTTGGGTACTGAGTCTTCCGGGAACTTGAGGCTGTGTTGCATGGAAGTTGGGATCACTGTTCTGTTCTGTTCTGGCCGGTCTTGTCCTTACTATTCTTGCATCTCTATCTCCCCTCCTCCTCCTCCTCCTCCTTCCACTCCCCTTCCACTTCTCCACCTTCGTGTCTGACCTCCCACAGATCCCCCAATCCTCACCTCACACTTCCTTCTTCGTGCAGTGATCTTCCTCCTCCTTGTCCCTCCTCTCCTCCTCCTCCTCCTCTTCAGTCTCTTTGCCGTCCTCTCACCTCCTCACTCTCCCACCTGCCATCCATTGACAGGAAAGTTTCAGGGTTACAAGGAGGAAGAATTTGCTTGTTGAATGCGTAGGAAACCAAAACAAAGAGCAATGAGTCCTTTTGTAGCCGATGTTTTGAATTTTCTTCGTTTTGTAAGGAAACGGAAGAAACGGAGAGTGAATTTCGTGAGTAGAACCCGCCATTCAGTAACACATGACACAAAGAGTGAAAGATACAAAAAAAGAAGGGGGAGTTTATAATTATATTCTTTGTTCGTGGGTATTTTCATGCGTCTCAGCGTGCCTCTGTCAGCCGTTGGGTATCAGGACGAGGGAACCCATCTGGTGCCGGGCTGGGACCTCCTGAGAGCGGAGCAGAGCAAGGCTGAGTGCGTCATCCATAGTCACCTCGCTTTGACCCCTCTATCACCCCGCCTTGAACTCATTCAAGGTTACGAGGCAGGTGGGAAGCGGGCCAGGGGGGCGTTGCCCCCTCCGCCGGGCACAACCAGAGCAGCATGGTGGGCGTGGAGGGTCGGGACGCACGCAGGTCCTCGCACACACATCATGCGTTCTAGAAAAAGATGATGATAGACTGGAAAATGGGGAGGAGGAGGAGGAGGAGGAGGAGGAGGAGGAAAAGAGAAGGAAGAAGACCTCATAGTCCCAACTTCCCTTTTGCTTTTTGCAATGGCCTACGCCGCCTTTGTTGCTGCGTTGCTTCTGTGAGCTTGCTGACTTCGTGCTGTTTGTTATATATTGTTATAACAGCATTGAATATCCGTCTGCTTCATACGTTGTGTAGATGCAGATATTTTCACCAACAACCTCGTTAAAACCGGAAGATATATCAGTATTCATATCAGTATTCATATCAGTATTCATCTCCAGGCACTCTTTCTACAACACCGTCGAAAATTTCACGGTCTCCTCGGCAGCACAGGAGAGCCGCTAATGACAGGTGCACCGCGACGCTAGGGAGCACCTTGGAATCTTCTACGTAAGCAGTAAATTATACACGTGTGTGCATGCTCTCACGCACTTGCCGGCAAAACAGGAACCTGCTTGTCCCGAGACGAAAGCAGCGAGACAGTAATTGTTTCTGTCCCGTCAATCTCTGTCCCAGAGTAGCTGTTGTCCTTCGCTTTTTTTACACGTGTATCTCCTCCCTTTAAGTAGGAGGCGCAGCTGGACGAGGCGGTGGTGGGATGAGGGGACGTTGCTCTTGCATAGAAGGTCATAGTGTCAATAACTGCGGAGCGAGGGAAGGTGTGTGGTGACGAGAGAGTGAGGGACGCGGCGACAGGTGGGTAGCGTCGCCGGGCTGCCTACCCCTCCTCCCAGGCGCCCCCAAGCCGGTTCAAGACCAAGGTCCGAGAAAACGTAAATTTGCCATGATATCACCTCGCTTGTTGTCATTGCTGGCGATGGGATGGCATTAGTGTTTGGCTTTTTCTTAGAGCAATTGCATGTTGCGCTTGTTACTGTAGCATTTCAGTGTGCATGTGGGTGTGTTTGGCTGCAGGTGTGTATGTGCGTCTGTGTGCGTGTTTATGTGTGTGTGGGGTGGGGGAGTAGAAGTGGATGATTGTGTGGGTGGATATGAGTGACGTTTTCAACTATATGCTATATGAGTATTCATTATATGATCAGTAATTCAATTTTGAAGTAGATCGGAAAGAAGGAAAATTCCCTCATATCAGCAAATGTCAGAAAAGATAAGTTCGTCTTGTGGAAAATTAAAGAAATGTCGTTCACTCAAGCTATAGCGTCAGGTTACCGAAGGCAGAGGAGGCTTTCAGGGGAGAGAAGGAGGGTAAGGACAGAAGCAGGGGACAGACACAACGCGGAAGAGGAAGGGTTACAATTTACATCCCTTCGTGCGGTCATCGCCTTTTTAAGTCATTGTCTTTATTAACTTAGCGATGCGGTCACCATATTACTGCCATGGCTGGTGCTGAAGACGCATACTAACTAGAATACTAACACCAATAGTTCAGTAAGTTGTGCTTAAAGTTTTCCTGTTGTGTTTATTTTGTATTGTTATTAAACTTTGTCCTTTTTCTTTATCATAATCCTGAAGCGGAGGAATAAGAAAGATGTGGAGATAAGGGACGATGATAGTGCCTTTTTCTCTCTCATAATACTAAAGGAGAAGAGTTAGAGCGGTACAGTCAGAATCGAGGTGCTTCATGTATCGCTTCAGTCAAGCGGCCAGAGGAGTTTGGTAACAGTGACAGAGGGACAGTTTCTAAGTCATAACTGAAGAGACGAGTTCGCCGGGGTTGTTACCTGCGCACTGGAAGGTCAAAGGATGGTTGGTGACCGTGGGATACCAGATGACCTTCACGACCCTGTTTTGTGTTCACAGCATAGTGACTGACCCTTGACTTGCCTGGTGACCTGCAGCCTCTGGCCATCATATCAAAGAACACAGAGGAACAACAAGTAAAAAGAGACATCTTGGCCTTTTAGAAGTTTGTTGCGATAAGCTAGAGTGTGGAAGTACGTGGCATTGTTGAAGGATTGATAAATGTCATCTTTTCCTCGGGGACACAAAGGAATAACAAGCAATAGCACCCTACTTGGCCCTTATTAGTTCGTAGTGATGAGCTACAGTGTGGAAGTACGTACATAGCAGTGGTGCAGGGTTGGTAAAATGACTTTTGTTCCCCGGAGATGAGCTGAGCAGATGTTATCACCTTCCACAAGGTAATAACAATATCTGTATTTGAAACAAACTTTATAATACGGTATACTCTATGCACTCAATTCAATTATTACTTTTTATAATGATACTTCAAGGTTAACCGTGTATACACAACCACCTCACACCACCAGTAACAGAGACAAACTATACATTATGATGATATACGTATTCTATATCAATGTAATGCTGTCAATCAACTTCATAATTGCGACACACCAAATCGAACCACTTACCAAAACTCACGCGATCAGTAATATTGATTGGCACGCATTTTTATAATTATATATCATTACTATTTGTCGATTTTAAACAGCTTGAGAAATTCATGTGGGGATCAAAATAGTACAGACTCTGGCCATTAATATTCTGACCTCCATAGACCCTTTCTAATGTCAGTAAAATCGTCTAATCACACTCAAAACACGTCGTGAAAATTCATCCCAGTACCAAAGAGGTTACAAATATACACAAAATTATAATGTATGTATTTACAAAACGTTTTATAAATATCATCTTGTCAATCAACTCACTGCTGCAAACAATGACGCCCAAGGTTAACGTATTCAGACTCACCACACTACTAAGAGGGTAATGGAGTAAGATAACCTCCGGCTGAAGTAAGGCGCCGCATCCCAGCTCTAGCATTCCCTGGGTGGCAACGGTCCTCTCGGCGTCCACCTGCTGCAGGGAGAGGGAGGCTCAGAGTCACCTTCAAAGCACCAGTCACGAGATTTAAGAATAAGGTTGCGCGGGTCACCATCTCTGACCAGGAGAGGGGAGAGGAGTGAGGAAGATCTGAGTGGTAATGGGGAGAGACAGAGGGGTGGTAAAGGGGAAGATAGTGATGAGAGGGGAAAGTGATGGAGGAGTGAGAGTGAAGAAGGGAAATAGATGAGTAATAGTGAATGAGGAAGGGAAGCGAAAGAAAAAAAATGGGGAAGAAAGATAAGAGAGATGGTGAAAAAAAGGAGTAATGATAAGGGATGAACCTGTGGTGAAAATGAGTGGAGAGTGAAGTGTAAAGTGAAAAAAAAATAAAGAAAGGAGGGGATGGCGAAGGTGGACTAAAATGATGAAGAGTGAGTGGGAGAATATGGTGAGAGGAAGTGGTGATTAGAAGGAGAAGGTGGTGAGAGACGAGTGAGTGATGATGGGGGACGAGTGAATAGTGAGGAAGATGAGATGAGATGAGATGAGATTTCCATCGCTTACTGAGGAGTAGAAGCAGCGAGATTCTTGAACACCCTCGGGAAGTCTGCATTTCAATCAACTCTGGAGAAGATAAGAAAAGATCAAATTAAAGCAATAATGATGAGGTCGAGAAGCGGAGTGAGAGGAAGAGTTGGAGGAGGTTAATGGAAGAGGAGGAGATGGAGAAAGAGCATCTTTACCCCACAGGGACACGAACCCCTAGACGCTGTTCGTATACATGCAGATGGGATGACGCCCTCCGCCTTCCCCATATTCCTCACCGATCTAATAACACCCATTTTCTAGATCTATGGAGGCACTTATGCAAATTGGAATCCCTACCTTTCCGGATGTAGGGGAGAGGTTGCTTCCCTCCCTCCTTCCCTCCTCCCCTCACCCCCTCTCTCTCTCCCTCTCTCTCTCTCCATAATGCCCGCTGTGCAACACCTTCGTTTAATCTTTGCCCCGTTGATGTTTATGCTCCCTAATTACTGGCATTGCCCGGTGGAAACGTAGAATCTTCCTACTGCAGAGTTTTCCTGCCTCATTTGAAAGACGGTCGAACCAAAATCTCACTTGGGAAAACATTAATATCTTAGTCGAGGGGGAGGGTTGTGTACTCCTCCTCCTCCTCCTCCTCCTCCTTCTCTCCTCCTCCTCCTCCTCCTCCTCCTCCTCCTTCTCCTTCTCCTCCTCCTTCTCCTCCTCCTCCTCCTCCTCCTCCTCCTCCCCCTCACAAAGTCGACTTTTCTGTCTCCCTGGCGTCGTGTGGCCTGGAAATTGTTCCCCTTTGTTCAACACTTGATGTTATCGCTAAACTGCCACAGCCGGCCACTGATGACACAGCCTGGCAACAAAAACGATAAAAACTGACTTGAACCAAGAAAGGTAAATAAACTCCGCCTCCTCACCCATTGTCTTGTGTATCACTGTATCTCGTGAAGCATTTTTGTACATTACGTGACTACAAACCAGGGTCACCAAGCCACCAACAATAACGCTGCCAGCATATAACACTCGCAGAGTTTTATGTAACACAGATGGTACATTTTTTCAGAGAAGGACAGAGACAGTTTTGCGTTTTCCCTCCGTTTCATCTTTCATCTTGACGTCATGCCTCGAGATGCCTTTGCTCTTACCGCCAAATTGTCCCAGATGAACAGAGAGCAACGGGAAGGAAGTCGAGATGTGGGCATGTTAAGTCTCAACACAAAGCCTGAGACTCTCTCAAAAGAAGAGCTAAGACGGATAAAAATACAAAGATTGCTGGTGATTGTATGAGACAGTATGTTTAAAAAATGCAGTTTTAAGAGGGAGGGATGACTGGACGTGGGTGGGGAGGTTGGGTTGGAAGCAGCCTAAAGGAGACAGGGTAGAATCGGAGGTAAGGGATGCTGAAGGGAGCGAAGGAGGGATGGAGGGAGGGAAGGAGGACAAAATAGAAGCCAACCATTATTTCTCGCTTCTCTCCTCGCCGCCGCCTCTCGGGTCCACCGTTCAATTAGGAAACATTCCTGGAAGTAATGGGATTTTCCGTGAAAGAAGAAGAGACGTTGATGGAGGGAAAGTCGACATTCCTCATTCACTCTTTTTTCATCCACCTTTTCTTCTTTTCCCTTTTTTCCCCTTGTGTATCACGTTCAGCTTCTTCTCTTTGAACAGTATACTCCTCTTCCTGTCTTCATATTAGTCATTTCTCTGCGGACTCATGTGACGCCAGTGATGCCAAACCAACGCTTCACCCAACGCTCCCACATTCAAGATGCGAATATTTCACTTGAATAGCAAACTTCATCCTTATGTTCTGTTTCGTGTTTTCTGTTGCTAAGTTCAGTGAGTCATGGCGGGGCAGAGGCGCGCGTATTATGCTTGGGAGGCTCCCTGACTTCCTTCTTCTACCATCCATCCCTCCCTCATTCTTTCCCTTCTTCCCTCCCTCCTTTCTCCCTTTCTTCCACCAGGTCACTCCCAAAGACCTTTTGTTTTCCTCCCTGACGTAATGACACCGATAGAGAGAGAATGATGCACAAAGAAAAGAAAAGGAAGACCTGAAATGAGACTAGCACTGATTCTTACGAGACTCAAGCCACAGTCTGCCTGCAGCAAAACTTTATTCCCAGTATTCCCTGAGGACCCCACCTGCCGTCTGATGACTCCCGCGACGCTCCACACGAGGCACCTGAGTGAGTTGAAGCATGAATGGCAGCAGCTTAGCGTCAGCCCTGGTGATTAATAACGCAAGAGCAGTCAGGTAGCACACCACAGCCGTCGCCTCCACCGCCCCAAGGCCCCTCGCTCGACGCACCCGTGAAATAAGATTTGCCAGCGAGTACTGTCTGAGGCCGCTCCGTGTTGTGCCGCCGCGGAAGTTGGTGTTGTGATGGTGAGAGAGTATGAGGGAGAGCTGGGAGGTGTTTGTGCGTCGCGGTCCAGTGGCATGGCATGGGATACAGAGAGAGGGAGGGGGGGGGAGGCGTGCTTGTGGTGGCTGGTTGGCAGTTGGGTGGGGCTGAGGGTGAGAGGAAGGATGGCTCATATGAAAAAAGTGTCTACTTTTGAGGCCACCACGCTTTGGCTCTGAATGTGTGCGTGTGACGGGGAGGAGAAGGGGGTAAAGAGAGAATTAAAGGCAATGACATACATAAGCACCACTTCCAAGAAGAGTCAAAGTGATAAAGATGCAAATATAGCGATAGTTTGCGTCCGCGGGAGGCTGTGTGTGCGTGTCCAACAGCAGGTAACTTGTGAGATCAATAAGAATAGTGGATGAGGCAGAACAGGAGGTGAATCGCAAGGAGAAGCAAAGACCAGAGAGAGAGAGGGAGAGAGAGAGGGGAAGTGGGTGGAGAAGCCGAGAAGATCCTTGAAAATTAATTACCAGTGATATTTGGAGCAGACAAGGTGTGTGTGGCGGGAAGCAAGGCGGCAGCAAGCTTGGGAGGGCTCGGGCGCCTTCGTGTTGTGGGCAGCGGGGTGTGGAGGGTGTTTGTGCCGCCGGCCGGGCTCTACTTCACGCCTGGTCGCCTCCCTGATCTGTCTCGTCTCAGGTGTACCGCCCCTGCCCGGCACCGTCCAGCACATGCTCCTGCCTAGAACACGCACACGCGCTCACACACACACACACACACACACACACACACACACACACACACACACACACACACACACACACATGCACGCACAGCATGGTATTTCATACCCTCGTGTAGTTCATCCCTCCTCGCTCTCCGCATTGAACTCGTCATTAATATACTTAAAACTGGCACCATTAATTGTAAGGGAGAAAGACAATGCAAAAACTATTTCGTTTCGTTCTCTTTTCTTTTTTTTCTTTTTTTTGTCTTATTTTTTACTCCAGTAATGAATACGTATTTATTCACGCCAATGGTTTCCTTCTCGCATTCCATTGGCAGAAGATAAAAAAGCGGGGGCCTTGATTACTTTTATCTTTATTTCGTCTCCGGGTGAGTGAGCGCCGCCCGACCGCTGTTCCTCGGCCCCGCGGGTGACCCTCTCCCGCGTGTGGTCCCGGCGTCGCCACCAGAGACCCTTCCGACATAAAACGCATGTGAGAGCCGGCAACTGGAGGTAATTTGCATAGAGAGCAGACGTGGGTTAAGGCACTCCGCGTCCCTCTCCCCTGACCCGCCCAAGAAGCACCTCAAGTTGATGGGTCGTGGAAGTTCCGGCGCTGAAATGGTCATGTTTGCGGCGTCCTGATCATGATATGAGATCCAGGCTATGCTAAACTCCCTGGATAGAATGGTCTGGGAGCTAATCACACTCTTTAAGCAGCGACTTTAGTTTTGGTGTTTCTTCGATACCTGGATCAGGTATAGAGACGTAAGTAAGCGATGTGTTGGTGTCGCGTTGTCTTCTTTTAGAGCAACAGCTGTGAAAACTAGTAAAATTTCATCACCTAACCGTGTCGCTGCTTTGATGTGTTTAACCGTATTGTATTGACACGACTAATGTATCTACTGAATACTTATGCAGACGAGCATTCCAAACAGTTATGGGGAGACAGACGTACGCATCTCCTGTGAACACAATACTGTACTTGGCAAGCCAGGCAGCGAGGCCCATCAGCAGACAGATCAAAGCTACGAGAGATGCTGTACGTAGATGCAGCAAGGCTCGCATCGTGTCTATCTCTCACGTGGAAGGGAAGAACTTGCCATGTGCTCTTGAACCCACTCCCCACAAGCAACTTTCTTACGCCCTTTTATCTTGTGCAAGGCTCCCTGATGCCGACTGATTGAAGACCAAGAGAGCGTCAGCTGCTGAGGGGCAGTGACAAAATGAGGAGGAAGAGGACGATATAACAGAAGATGGTGAAGGAGGAAGAGGAGGAAGGCGAGGAGGGAGAGGAAATATTAGTGATGGTTGTGGTGGTAAAAGACAAGGTTGGAGGAGGGTGAAGCGAGATGAGGATGGGTTACTGGTTAATAGGAGACGAAAAATATACAGAGGAAGGAGATTTTATATAGATTGAAAGAAGACAAAGAAAACAATGAATTTTACATGACTGGAAATAATTTCTTTATCACACTTATATAATAATTGAAAAATAAAACTTCTCTATATTTGTTCATATTTTTCTTCACTTTATTATACAGTGATCTAGAGATTAGTGTAGAAGTTTGGACCGCTTCCTTCACTATGAGATTCGTAGTTGTTCGGATTGAGTTCATAGAAGTATCTGTAGTGGATGAGTGACTTATAGAGTTGGCCAAAGTTGATGCCCTTCCAATTCATCACGGCAAAGATCAAGGGAGACATTTAATCCGTTCAGTATTGGGACACATTTTTACCATTAGTTTTGGGATGTGATTAACGATTTTCTTGACATTAGGAAAAATCTATGGGGATCAGAAGATTAACGGTCAGAATCTGTACTATTCTAATCCCTACACGAGTTTCTGAAGCTGTATAAAATTGACAAAAAGGCAAAAAAAAAAAAAAAAAGAAAGAAAGAAAATGTGTCCTAATACTGAAGAGATCAAATCAACAAAATGAAAAAAAAAACTATGATGCCACAGTACTAAAAGAATTAATAGCTTTGCCCTTTCTAAATGTCGAAAAATAATGGGGAATTAAAATCAACAATTGCTTGATTTAATGACATTGCTTGAAGTCACTGACCTCACTCGGCAATATGTAAAGTAATAAAGAAAGTCTATATCTTTTCTCTTGTTTATTTTTTCTTTATTCATGTGCATGGTTTCAACTTATTTGCTTTGGAGTGCCATGTAACGGACTCTCTCTCTCTCTCTCTCTCTCTCTCTCTCTCTCTCTCTC